>VZSF01000119.1:838784-988235 GCA_013398295.1 Chionis minor
AAAAAAAAAAAAGGAAAAAACCAACAAAACCTCCCTGAATTCTTATCAAAGTTGGTCTCTTTCTAGTCTGCTCCTCTTCATTGGGCGGGCTCTGCAAGCAGCAGAGGACCAAATTTATTAACACACTATCATAAACACAAAAAATACCTGCAGCAGAACACCACCATAACAGAACTACTGGTTGTTTCCAACAAAATCTGTATACAATAGTGCTGACATTGGTGAACTTGAGAGCCCATGAGTGAGGATTCACAGTCCATCAAAGATCCTGCCCTAATAAAGTGTCAGTCCAAAGCTACAGAAATTAAATGCCTTCACCCTGAAGTGTCATTAATACCAAGAGTGACTTAAGCTCAGGATTGCAGCTATAGGTCTAACTGCTCTCAAGTATTAACAGAAAAAATACCACTGCCTCAGTAAAGAGAATCAAAGAGAATGATTAACCTTGCCCTCCAAAAACTGTATTCAGAATTAAAAAATCCAACAAATTGCATTTAATTGCATTTTATTGCATTTAATACCTGCATGAAGATTAGCAATAGGGTGGTATTATTTTGTATTCAATGAGAAACATGGCATTTAAGGCTGCTGCTTATTTTGAAAAGTCTGGTTCTGTCTTTGCCTGTTCTTTCTTCACGTCTATGTCCCTGTCTGCGTTTGTTTCAAAATTGTGGATTTTCTCCTCAGAACAAATGACATGCTGTTGTCGGAATGTCATGCAATATCTTACTTAGACCAGAATTAGCAAGCCTGAAAGCTACAAATCACCTACCATTGTAATAGCTTAGAGTAAATTTGTGGCACAGGAACTGAAACGCACCATTCATTCCAGGCATAACAGAAATTGTTGTATTCTTCCCAGTGGGTAACCGCATTGGAAGCTTGCAATGAATGGGATTAGATGGGATAATCACCACTAAAATAAGCAGACCCAATGGCTTTAATGGGATGATGTTCAAATATGCCAGCAATTAATTGCATACAGGAGGTGACTAAGCTACTCTACTTTCAAACCATATAAATAAAACGCAAAACTAATCCAGGTTCAAGCAGTCCACTAGAGCCAGTGGAGTTGGTCAGCTTTGTACTGTATCTGAATTTAGGCCACAGTTATCACAGCAATACACTGAGGAGAATGTGAAAATGCTTTTCGTCATCTGCCTATTGTTTGGGTAATTCATGTCTACCAAAATGGCTTTGGACAGCTTCTGTATCTTCCCATTAGCTTCACAGTTAGAACAAAAAATCCCTCATGACGCTATAAAACAAAACGTATGACACAGAACTAGTTCTGTATTGTCCTGCATGCGCTAGGCAATCCAGATTTACACAAAACTGCAGAATTAAACCTGAGTTACACCTCAACACTTTGGTTAACTTCACTTTAAAATGCTGTATGCACTTTTTTGCTTTTTGATGGTTTGTTTTCTGTTTGGTTTTGAGGGTTTTTTTGGGGGGTGTTGGGTTTTTTTTTTACATACTAATACAGAAGTAGCTTTAGGGACAAAACTAAAATTGTCTTTCTCTAAGGTCATTACAGCCTTTGTCTGGTCTTATTAGGAGCAGTTCCAGATTTTATCCATACATTCTAAGCGAGATCTGCATTTTATGATCCTAGAGTTTTCATATTACTGTTGTTATGACTCACCCTGGCCACAGGGAGGGAGGGGTTGGGTTTTTGAGATGGGGGTGGGGGGAATAGGGAGAGTGACATTGTTTTGCAAATAATCTGTCATTCTGAAGAATTTTTTCTGCAGAGCAGTAGATCTTGAGATGGGCTGTTAATTTTCCTATTTGCACTCAGTTATAAGAATTTGCTTTGCTTAACAATGTCTACAATCAAAGCTGTCATCTTTCAAGTAGAGTCTCAGATTTTTACAGACAAAGAGCTCAGATGCCAACAGCAGAGGAAGGATAGATGAGATTCTATACATTCCAAATACATGCAGAGTTAACATTTCTTTTAGGGCAGTATCACTTCTACCGCTCTGGAAGAACCTGTCTGTAGATCCATTGTGTTTTAAGCGCAGGTAATACAGGTGCAAGAAGAAGTAGGATCCTGATCCCACAGTACTTCCTGACCTGTCTGTCTCTTCTGGATCTTTACTTACATCTGGACATCTCTGCTCTAGCTAGCAGCTCTGCTTATCTTCTTTTCCCAATATCTAACCAAGGGAACTTTTTTCAGATCACACAGGAATAAGGAGGTATAACGAGCCTTCAGCAGGTACTGCTTTAGGCATTTCAGCAATGACAGCACCTCAGCGTAATTACAAGATTGCAAAACTCTGTTTTAAGTATTCCTCTCATATCCAACGCAGTATGCTTCTGTAAGATGTCGAGTCCTCTTTTTCTGGCAATTTGCCATGTGGCATCTCATTAGAGATCAGATCGTCAGATCACAGCAACTTGTTACCTCTGTGCATGTGTGGTGTGACTTTGTTAAAAGAATAACTTTGATAGAACTTCCATAGCTCAAATAAACTGCCATCATGAAGACATACGGTCCTTAACACTTCAAAAATAACTAGCAAAACTCATGTGTTTTCAGGGAACAGAAGACAAGAGGACCAGACTTTTCAACAGTGGAGTCTCTAGAGTCCCAATAATGCTTTTTCATCTTTTCATGATTCTGACTCTTCTAAGGGAAAAATCTGTTCAGAGTGTGGATCTTCTTATGCGTGAGGCTATTCTGCAGTCTTCCTCAAACAAGATGAAACCTACCATGTTTTCATTTAATTAAAGCAGAGGAGACCATAAGAGATGACTCTTGTCAGCTCATGCCTGTCAGTGGCAGGACAGAAGAACAAGCATTTACATCGTAAAGAAGAGTGTTTCTGTTATCTTCATACCCATTCTTTCTAGGCCTGTTTTCTTTTGCCCTCTGATTTTATTTTTCTTATGCTTTTTTTTGGTCTTTATTTTTTTTTCACTCCCCTTTATATATTGCAATAGTATCTTTTGCAAGGGTAGGCGAGGAGAATAGAGCAAGGAAGGAAATATCTTTATATTTGTTTTTTAAATACTGGTCTTGTTCTGATCTTCCTTCTGTTTTACCTCTTTATTGCCACCAAATATTGGCTTTGTAAAAAGAGAAGTGGGAATTTGAAGTTAAGCTCATGTACCAGGAAAAGCTTGCTGTAAGATATTAGTAAAAGAAAACTTTTCCTTTTTAGTTGGCCCAAGGGTATTTTGGCAAGGGTATATTTGGTAACTAGGCCCAGCTGGCCTAGTTACCATGGAAAACGGAAGAGCTGGAGGGCAGGCACAGTAGGAAAGTGAGGCATAGACCTACAAGAAATTAGGTTGGCTTAGTTTACAGAGGCTTGCTAAAATTAATCTCTCGTTTCAGACAGCTTGTTGCTGTTCCATTGCTGGGTACTAGACATTAAGTTTCATCTAGGTTTACAAGTCCATCTTAGCTCTGCTGAAACATGTTCAGCTGGGGGACCAGATCTGAATCAACTTTGGAATAAGCTAAATTCCCTTTTAATGAACCCCTAACCGAGAAGGCATTACTTCTTAAGCTTCTATCAAGGAAATCTTACATGACTCTCTTCAGGTCAAACTGTATAGTCTTGGGGTTAAAATTCATAGATTTTAATGTCAAAAGAATTTAAGGCAGTTACAGGAATGACAATCTGTCTTGAATTCCTGATTTTACTTGCTGGGTGACCTTGGCAAAACTCTTTTAATTTTTCTATGCTTTTGTTTTCCTTTCCAAAAGAGGAAAGGATTATTTACCTTCTCATAGGATGCTGCGTTTGTTTGTAAGCTGCTCTTATGCCACAGAGGTAAATGTCATGGCAAATGGGTCTGTTTAATAACATTGCCACCTCCTTCCTATGCAGTACTCATATAGCCAGCGTTTTTCAATCATGTGGGACAAAACATCAGCCCCAGGCATTTTTTTTGCTCATGAGAAAAACAGAATTAAGATTTAGTTGTTGTGAAGAAAAGTTCAGCTCTAGTTCCAAGATTCACAATCACATTTGTGGAAGTATTATTGCAGTAAGCAGATGTCATATTTCCATATGTCCTGAGCCAGGTAAAGAGTGGAGCGTGCTCTCCAGGGGCAGTTACTGCACTGGCAGAATAAATATAGATCAGCCATGTGACACAAAATGCTATTAGGACTTGGAAACTCACTGGCTCTGCTATAGGTGTCTTTCTTTCACTCAAAGTGCTGTCCTTACACTCACTCCATGTGAGGGTGCAGCTGGGTGGCAGACTGAGAGGCAGAAATCACAACTTTCCTCCCTTCTCCCACCACACACATGCTCACTCACTTTTTATTGCGTGAATACCCCTGAATCAACCACATTTCTCCCTAGATGCGTACTCAGATGAGTGAACAAAAATCTGTGTATGCCAAAAATTAATATGGATAAGTGCCATATTATATCTACCAGCAAAGTGGGAGCGGTGGCAGCACTCACAAGGGTGGCAGCCATGGGCGAGCCTTGCAGAGCCAGGCAAATTACCATTTAAACCTTTAAATTGCTGTTTAAAAAACTCATGATGATAAAACAGGGCAACAGCTGAAGACTGCATGAGTCAGCTTTAAACTGATGCAAAAAATGATATTAAAACAGGCTGTTATTTAAGTGACTTTCCATTTTCAGACCATGACCAAGCAATGTATTTGAGTGACACACAGAAAAGCACTGACAATTGCAAGAAAATTTGCCATGATGGCTGCTTAAATTCATTTCAACAAACTGCCCTATCAACAAAAAACCATACATGAGATCTGTGGGTTATGCGCGTCACCCAGAAGCTGGCTAAGCAGTACCCATAAGAAAAGTTTAATTAATAAAAAATGCTTCTCCTGATAGAAATCATCACACACAATGGAATGACATTGTGAAGAAGGTTAAGTGGAAGAATAAATACTGACTTTTAATACCAGACTCAACAAAGGAAATTCTACAGGTCAAAGTAGAAATTAGCTGAGCTATGTAAGCAGAGTTTAATCAGCCGTCATTATGCCAAGCCCTAAGAAGCATTGAAATCTTGTTTACTGTCTGACCTTCTCTGTGCCCAGTGCTCACAGCATAATTATTAGAGATAGCAATGCCCTGTTTCCCGGACAGAACCCCACTTCCCTTGCTGATGTACAAAACAAGGTCTTCCCTCAGTTAAAAATGTATTATGTGTTTCAGCACTCACGATGAGAGACTGTTCTTTAAGTTAATCCATGCCTGTGGATTTGGCTCTGGAAATCCCTGTTCAATCCCTTCTGCATTAGCCAAGATGGCAGCTGCCACACTAAAGCTAATGAGCCTGATTAATATCAATTCAGTAAATTAAATTTTTTTCCAGACATCAGATAATTTTGTGCTAATCCAGACATTTATACCCATTTAATATCAGCTGACATAATTTCTCATTTAACACTAATTGAAAACTACAGGTTTCTTATTCCAAAGAGCATTTGCTGTCACTTATAACTTATGGCTTTTTATACAGCTATTTTTCAAATAATATCATCATCAAATTTTATGTTTTCTGCCTAGCTGCAGTACTTTTATACCCAAGAATGCGACTGGTGATATGGGCAGAATGGAACAATTTCTCTTAAAGGTTTTAGCTTTAGCAATTTTTCTTTGTATTTTCCATTATATATTTGTAAGCCTTCCAATTGAACCAAATGAATAAAAAAGAAATGACTCTTCATATAATCAGTGTTTAACTTAGCCCCTCTAGGTTTTTGAGGGTTTTTTGTAATTAATTCTGGGTTCGTTCAGCTTGCCTTCAGGCTTGGTTTCTTCGCTACAGAAAAAAGTGCACGTCCCTACTACTATGCCATTTACTCTGATTCTAATGTAAAAGATAAAATCCCTTACTGGCTACAATTGAATGTCAATATTTATATATCAAGGAACTGACAAGATGTAGGAGGAAGCATACTTCATTAGACTTCTGGGTGAAAGATAGTATTAACCGTTGTGTGATGGAGTGTTTGCAATGGCCCAACACTGTTATCGCTGATGGCAAGTAGAATACCTTGGGGATGAACATATCATTTGACCATTTTTGTCTGTCTGGGATCCTGCCCTGTGGTTTTCACCATGATACTATCTTTCAACTGTAACATGACCTGTGTAGAACACTACAGAAAGTTACCGATGAAAGTCTACACCCAACAGACGATACGTATCACCAAGTTGCTTATTTGGGAAACACTCATGTCATTCTCAGTGCTTCCTAAGATAAAAGCACCCTTTCTGCAAGACACTACCTAAGGACCGCCCTGACAGCTCAAGAATTGAAGGACCGTGGAAACTGAATCAGTAAACAAGCCACCACAGTTACAGAATTCATTTGTAACTGACAGAAGCACTCAATAGCTGACATCAGGAGGGACTTCAAGAGGTCCTCTGGTCTTTTCTCTGCTCAAAGCAGAGCTAGCTCTGATATCTGATCAGGTTGTTCAGAGGGCTTGGCCTCAGCAGCAGGTTGGGAGAGGTCCTGAGGCAGGGTGCAATTGGACCACATGATGATGAGTCTCCAGAACACGAGGTGGTTTCGAAAGATACGACCTAATGACAGGCAAGCCTTCAAGGGTATGGTGGTTCACCTTAGGAAGACTTCAAATTCTGTTGACCACCATAACTTTGGAAATAGTAACATGAATAAGCAGGCAAAGAACTGCATTTCTAAGTTGTGAATGTCACTCTGGTCTGCCTTCAGTCCCGTCTTGCAGTGTCTGGCAAGCAGTTCTAGCTGGGACCCAACTGTCACAGTAACAGCAAATACTTCAAGATGTCTGTGATACAGATTAATTTCAGGGTACGAACAAAGACTGCACGTTATTCTTTACACTGCCTAAACCACATCACCTAGAACTACCCTTGGATAGGGAATAGCAGAGATTGGGGTTTTGCTTATGCCACTGCTTGGACAACATTGCCTTGTGCATTTGCAATACAAAGAAAGTAAGAGCTGCTTCCTCTTAATGAACAGCTGACTATTTAGTTACCAGTATTTGGCCGACAGTCTTCCAGGTTCTTAGAAAAGGCAGGCAAAGGAGGACAGTTCAGTCAGTCAGGATTTGTGTGAAATGATCAAGTATGAGTCTCCAGTGGCTCCTCTGAAAGGAAAGTTGATGGCTGTTTGTTTTCTAGAATCAATAAATTAGACTGAGATAGAAGCACAGAGTGGTTACAGGTCTAGGCACAAGGGTCTCCAGAGGAATGTTTAGCAATATAGGCAATCAAATCAAAATTACACTGCATAGTGAGGGCAGAGTAACAGCACAGCTTACGCTTGGGAATAATGCTTTTTTGTGGAAGCAGTTCTAGATCTCCCAGTTCTCTCAGGAGGTCTTCACCTGAATCTAAACTTCACAGCTGGGTAAAATTAACTCTCTTATTTCTTAGCGAACACAGCAGAACTATATTACTGTACTACTTATCTCTGCTCTTCTCTTGCTTTTCCATGTCCTGCCTCCTATAAAGATATTTTGCTTTGCTATCCTTCTCAGTTCCCTCAGTGACTACCAGTGACTATTCTTTATCCTTTAGCCTGTTTAAAGCCTCTTTTGCATCGCTTCAAACACTGTTCCACACTTCCGTGCAGACGCTGGGAATACTGTGGCAATTCCTTCCTTTCTCAAACCAGTGAAGACTGCTCAGACTTCTGAGTCTGGGAGAAGAATTGGGATCTTGAAGCAGGAGAGAGAAATGTTTGCAGAGCCGGGTGAAGGGAATTCCCAGTTTCAAGTCCTTCAACTGCCAGAAGCACGCTGCTTTGCACATTACATCCTCTACCCATTTCCAAGTGAATCTTGAAGAAAGCTTTCAGTTTCCATACATGTATCAGCGTAGATTAGATTATAAAGACTGCACGCAGGAAAGCATGTGCGCCAGTGGATGTATATCTGTAAATATAAGAATACCACTGCAGCCATGTGTGAAAGTGCTGGTCTGGGAATGGAGCATAAGGAGGCCCTGGGAGAACAGTATTTTTAATTTCACTGGATGACAGACTGTGAACAATTGCTGGGGCAAGTTGAACATGAAAACCGAGCGCTTATGTAAGGGAAAGATATTTTTTTAAAACTACTTGGATATAAGCCCTGCTACAGAAGCTAGAAAAACGAAGAGTAAGAAGCATAAAACAGGATTTTATTGAGAGAGATGTTGAGGGCTGCTTTGTTGTTTACACTGAAATACTTAGAGTCACCTTTTATATCTAAGGATTTGAACTCTCCAAGCCATTTATTAGATGAGACAAGAAAGGAAATCTGAGTTTGTGAGAGGAATGGTGCTGATTCAAAAAGACTATCCACTTGTGTATATGCCATTGCTTCTTTATTCAAGTGACCATTACATTTTTGTTGCTATGTTATATTATTATAATATCTATCTCAGCGCTCTCTCTCCTTTTAATGAGAAGGACCTTACTATTCTTCGTTTTACTAACAAGACGGTTCATTTATTTGTTCATTCACTATGGTTTTTCTAGATTCTTACAAGGGAAGCAAGAACAGTCATCAGCAGAGAAATCCTTTTTCTAGGTTGGGACAGGCAATCTCTGAAAGCTATCTCCTAAAACACCTGAAAATTGATCACCTCTGCAGTTCTTCTCATCACTAACAATCCTAACACAGGTCTTGGCATTGCTTCCATGTCTGTTTATCCTCACAGCAGAAGCTGCACCACTCCAGAGCTGCAAATGCTCCATTGCACTCTGCTCACGTGGCTCAACCATACCTTGGAAATTCAGTCCTCTATTTTTCTTCTGAGACCAACACCCAGCATTTTATTTTGCTTCTGTCTACTAAAATCCTGAACTGAGTAGAAACAAAGTATGAATAGAAACAAATTCGTATTCGCCTTTTAAACTTTTCATTGGAGGTAGTTTATACTAGCTCTTTGAAAGAAAGACAGACAAATGAAAAACAATAGCTACTCCAGCACTGAGGCTTTTATCAAATTTAGAACTAATTAATTTCCCGTATATACACTGCTGGCAGTTTATCCCACCTTAAACCCCACCCTCCACTTAATAACAACTTGGGCTTTTAAATGATTTTTTTTAATGTAAGCAAATGGGTTTTCCCTCAAGTAACAGCCATCATCGAACAGCACCCAGCTAACATGGCACAGGTGAGATACCAATAGTATTTCATAAATCATTATGTTTAAAAGAGTCTGTTTTCAAGCTAAGAAGTAACACAATCTCTTAATGGTTTAGGATCGAGCAATTCAGCTGAACACCCAGAGGAGGAGATAGATGTACCTGATATAAAAAACTTTTGTATTAGGGATTGTCTTAAAATATGCATTGCATCTCCCCTAGGCTGAGCTGAAAAAACGCTGGTGACTTGTTTTAGAAGGGACGGGGTACTTTTTAACAACAAGGGGGGAAGGGGAAGAGAAAAAATTCAAAATAGCTCAATGTGGCACTGACTGGGTTACCTCAGCCACAAGTCTCTTCATCTGGCGCTTTGGATACCATCTGAATGTTTGCATCTAAGCTCAATGTTTCTGAGAAAAGCTTTGATTTTGATGAACATTTTTTCAAATATTCAGTGAAAAATTCCTTACTATCTACTTTACAGTAATCCTGGCACAGAGATATTTCAGCAAAACTACCACTATTGATATAATACTGTGATATAATAACTTTAAATGTCTTTATATAGGGATAATGGCCTTTCAGAGACAAAAGTCAATTCTTGTAGCCTGATTTTCTTTCTGAAGCAATGAAATAATGTCATGAACTTTACCAAACAGTATTCTGTGTATTTGATAGACACTGCAGTGGAAGCTAAAGAACAATCCAGCTCTCTGCCTTTTGACTGAGATATCTACTGGTTGTACAAGCTATGGGGTAGAGTTTTACAGGCTTTAGATGTGGAAGGAATCTTAATTCCGTTAGATTTGGTGGTCACTTTCTGTTATTTAATTCAAAGGTCTAACATACACCGGTTTTAACCAAGTAGGCTCTTTGCCAAGAAAACACTGAATGAGACAATGCAAGACATGGTCCATTGCGTAATTCTCTTGCTTAAAAGGAAGTTATTACAACATGTTATCAGTGTTGTTCAAGCAAAAAAGCCACGCAAAGACAACTCATCTGACAGTTCTTTCTTTCCTCTCTCAGCTTATTTTTAATTTGGTCGCTGTCCAAATGACAACATTATGATTACAAAGTAATATACCATTTAATAAGGATGAGCATTCAGAAAGCAATTAATGCTTAAGGAAATATTTTTAAACAGCAAGGGTTTTATGAATTTAATCCTGAAATACCCATCATCTGCAAATACCTAAAAATACTGAATTATAATAGTTCTGCACTGTTGACCTGGGAATACCTTTTATCAATGCTTGCCTGCTTCCCTTTATTCCCTGCTTCCTCCCTAGAAATATTGTCTTTTATTATAGTTTTTGATTTTTATTTTTTTATTATTATTATTTTAAAACCCATTAATAATTATATTTGGTTTTACATTAGGGACTTGTTTTCTCAGAAAAATTCCCATTAGTCACAAAGTAATTTTCTGTTAAATCATGGACTGATGGAACACATTCAACAAAGTCTAATTCATGATTCTCCTTTTTCTAATGTTTTAGTCATTTAGACAAAGGTCGAAGGCCCAGCTTTCATTCTGGTGAAAAATGACAATTAAGCCTCGAAATAATAACCACATAAACATACAACTGACAGTAACATTACGAGGACCAGTAATTCATTACACTGAATGTCCTGTATCCACTTGAATCCTCTCTCTGTTTATCCATACTTTTCCCTAAAGATGTCACCGAAAGTGTTCAGAAATAGGAATGATGAACTAAACTCAAACCTGTCAGACAAGGCTGTGATCAGTTTCATGATAACTATTAAATGAGGACTCCCAACATATCAATCCAAGAAACTCAGAGCCTGCACTGCATTTATTCAAGTCATGTGGTAAGAACTCTGTGACACACATTCAAAGAAAAATGGATTGAAAACAACTCTCTAGGGTAGCTCAAGACAAATTTTGCCCAAAACTGGTTCAAACATCTATACTTAAAATACAAAAGCTTGCTAAGCCGGAGAGAGAAAAAGGCCTATAACAGAGCAAGATTTATGAAATGTTTTATATAATCTGATGCAATTATGAAACATCTGCAGTTTCATTTTGCATGCAATAATCGCCATTTACAGAAAAAAAGCTTTATACAAATGAGATCATAATGAAATAGTTTCCACACATTCACAAAAGGCAAAAAGGGAAAGTGCCAACATGAAATGTGGAGAAAATAGAGTTTTTAGATATTGCATCCGACAAATCTAAAGTGAGGTGTCCTCTCCTAACATTTCACCTCAGCAGCTGGGAACAGGTAGCACCATGAGTCTGTAGCAGAGCAGCAGACCTGCTGGAGGACCCCTCTCACCTGCAGGATTGCTCTCAGCTGCAGAAGGCAACATTTCACCAGTGGAAGACACCACCAACTGCCCAACTGAGAATCACAGGAGGTTCTCCATGCTGTTCACTTTCCAGCTGAGGATTTCACTCTCCAAAATCACTACAGCCTGATTTGGGAAATTTGCATAATCTTTAAGTTGCAGCTACGGTTGTTATTTATGATTTGGACATTTCAGAATAAGTTGGTCACTCTTCATATATTGGCCTAGCTCAATGAATACCTACAGCAAATTTCAGTGTAAAGACATAGCTTCGTGGATTACTTTCAGTCATCTTTTCCCAGCAGTCTTTTACAGTATAAAAACCAAAACAACTCCTCCACATCCATCAAATTCATGACTGAAAATTATCCATTTGAAGTGACAGAACTAGATGAATGTTTTGTCAAAAGCTTTCCTGATTTATTGCTACTCTGGTTTACATCCCCAAATGTTCCTCTGGGACAAACAAAGATTACATGAGGTATTTGTCAGGAAAGATTTTGGCTCCCTGTTTTGTTTTTGAAGGGAGCAACAATAAAACATTTTTAATGGAAAAAAGATGAAAGACACAAATGAAAGCCTAGTGTGACATCTGCAGAGAGCCCTGCTCTGAATCCCTTCCTCAGCAACACCCGCTCCGCTTCCTCAGTCCTGGTCAACTCCTCAAGCGGGTCATTATAGTCCACCACATCCCAGCATCAGACACAGAGTAACAGGCCAGCAAAATGGCATGTTCAACCCCTTCCACAGAGGATATCCAAAAGACAACACCCATCTTTCATACTCAGTTTTGTTATTGGAGGGGATATGATAGATATGACTTGAGGCTAGTAGGGAGTTTTCCAGCATAACTGAAAAACTAGAGTTGTCAGCTTCAACATTTTTAAATGTAAAAGAAGTCAAAACAAAAATAAATCAGGCAAGCAGTGTTTTGAAAAACAATGAACTGAAAAACATTTTCCTTAATGCTACCTTATAAATCATGAAGCAGCTAAAAGAATTAAGGCTAGTTGCTCTATTTTTTTTTATTATTTTCCGAAATACTTCACCTTTTTTAGTTTAACTTTTCAACTCTAAGTAGGTTCACTTGTACATATACATAGCGTGGTATTTTTTTCATTACAGTAACATGCACTGATAACTTTGGCATTTGTAGACTTTTTTATGCTGTACTTGACAATGTTAATCCTCCTGAAATACACTTTTTGGCATGGAATTTCCTCTGTTCCAAAGTGGGGACACACACACACAGAGTTACCTCTATGTTCTGTAACTTATTTAGCGGCAGCTGAATACTTGCCTGCGCAAGTACATACAATCAATGACATGCACTCCATTCTCACCTTAATCTTTGATCACAAGGATGTTTTACCTCTTATCATGCTTGCACCCAATTTGGAAAAACACATAGCGTTCCTAAATTTCTAAACATTCAAGAACACATTCATTGTACTAAGAATCACTGAAATAATTAAAAACAGACACATGCACCACTACGTTATTTATGTCCTTTGTCAAGGATTCACCATGTTATATCATATTCACTGAATTAAAAAAAGACATAGCTTTGATTGCTTTATTTTTAAATGGATTTCTTTTTTTCTTAAAGTGGTAATTTTTAACAGAGTGGGAAAACCAATCCCTCTTTATATTTAAAATGTTAAAATGCCATGTTTAGATTCTTTATTAACCTTTCCCAGTTGTGTTTGCAATTTGGGGTTTCTTTATTCTTTGAAACCCATTTTCTACTTCCTTTTAGTTGGAAATTTAGAAGTTAAAATATTTACTACTTTAGTTAGAATATTTCAATTTATAAAAAGAAACCACAGCATCTGCAACACCTTTGGCAAATAGATGTCATGCGCAAAACCCTTTAAAAAAATGAACTTAGTTTTAGCATAACACTTCCCAGAGAATAACTGCCTGATTAAAAAACCACTAAAAATAACGGAAGGAATCTCCTAAACTGCAGACATATGGATTCAGACTTCTGTCCTTTGTACATGGAATGGTATAGACAGCAACTTCACAAATATTTCTACTAAAGGGTAGAACACCTGCCAATCTGCTTGTAGATCTGCCTGAAACGTTCATTTCAAGCATGCAAACCAGGCCATTCAGCCTGTGGATTACCTCAGTCAATGTCAGTCTGCGTCACAGGGTACCTGTGTAAGATTAAGAGAGATACACGGAGCACTTCCTGGAGCTGGAGCCAAATGGCACAGACGGAGCAGTTCCCTCTGCAGCATCCAGACCGCGTATCCACTACCCACCACTGGACTTCGGGACTCCCTGGTGCTCCGTGTGCTACACCCTGTGGTCATAAGATTCTGTGTTTGAGCCCACAGCTTCAGAAATACTGTGATAGTTATGCTGGAGTCCACAAATGGTAGAGAGATCAAAAGACACTGAAGGTCAGTGTCATCTGCCTCACCTGGTCCACACGAACATGCAAGTATGGGCAGAGCAATGTCAAAGCTGGGGCACTTTTGCACATCTTGTCTTTTAGGGGTGGTTCCTGGAGTGAACTATTCCCAAACTGTGCTCCAGTGCTGTTTTTGAGAAAAGCGGTCCAAAACAGGGCCAGAGATGAAGGCAGCAGTTACAAAGCATGGCAGACCAGAGGTCTAGCACTTGGGCTTGCTTCCTGGTCCTCCTTTATTGAGCAGTATTGACAGAACCAGGGTAGCTAGACATTGTCAGTAGCTGGCATCGACAACCCAGAGTTGCACTATACTACCTATTTTATCAATTCCAGCTGTGGTCACAGCCAGCTCACTCCTCTCTTTCTTTGAGCCGGAGAAATGATTCTATAATAGCATTTTTTTTCTTAAAAACTAAAATGCGTTGACTTAAATGCAAGGGGTGGTTTTGTTGATTTCAATGCACCATTTGCCCACTCACTCTGAAAATAGTGAAGGTCAAAACCCACAAAGAGTTATGTAACTCTGTGTTTCTTCACAACAGAATCTCTTTGTTTCATACGACACCATCTTTTTCTACAACTGGAGTCTGAGAAAACTGAAAGTCTGTATATTAGGAAGCACAATAATTATCTGTCTGTTTTCCAAGGCAATAATCCAAGTCCCACATGGCTAATAATGAAACACTTAGCACAGTAGACAGTTGAATCATTATCTCACAAAAATAATAGTCTAATGCTGTTATTTACTATACACATAAGTAACCAGAGAAAAAGAGCTCACCAAGTTATTATCATTTCATAAGAATTACAAGTTCAGAACTAAAATCCCTAGATGCCAATCCATTCTATGGTTGAGGTTCTCTGCTGTCCAAAATACAGTAATGATCACATCAAGTACTCCAAGTTCAGATGAAATTTATAATCATCACTTGGTTGAATGACACGTTACCTCAGAAGGTTGTAAGATGGAGCAACTCCAGACTTGAGCTCAAATCCTAATGCAGAGTAGCAAAACAACTGCTCAAACATATACTGAGAATGCTATTCACAGCTTTAAAGTTACATATATGATTAAGTGATCTTCTGATTCTGATCGGTAAGAAGGACCAAATTAACACAAAACAAAATAGATGTCTTTTGTATTTACATTAATGTCATTTTAATGGGTTGCTTTTCAGCCTGCTCTACATAGCTATTTAGGAAGTCCATTAATAATTAGCAGATTTGACAACTTCTGACTGTGGGAGAAAGGCACCATAATGTGGGAAGAGAAAGAGCTGGAGGCTGGCCTCCTGTTTAATGTTCAGACAATTAAGAGTGTTGGACAGATGAGTATCTGCTTGTTTTATTCCTTCTTTTGAAGTCTTTAAGTAAGTTATGGCTAACATAAAGCAATTTTGACAGGGAAAAACATATTTCCTTTCAGAAAACATGAAGCAATAATCTATTGCTCAGTGCTGGAGTACTGAAGGAAATGAAGTAGTAATGATTTTGGAAAACAGAGTACTGAGGCCCAAACTTCCAACAGTAGAGAATTTAACTGTGGTCTTTTAAAACTTTTATACATTGGTTATGTTCTGTTTGATTCTTACAGTTCTTGTTATATAGAAAAAGAAATAAAAATAAATTATTATGTTCTAGCCTTGAAATCAATGGTCTAATTAACGCAGTTTTCAGTGTACTGGATTTCCTCACGAGTTCCTTTTTAATCTCACATTCTTGCTTATCTACAAGATGTGGACCGGAAAAGATAGAAGACTACTCCCTTTTCTCTTGGTTGTCAGTCAAAATGTAGAGAAATGTTATATGCTAGAAAAGTTCTGTAAAGTTTTAGCGACTTAAAACTCTAAGAAAACTTAGAAGACAAGTTACAAAAGGACATTTTGCCTTCAGGAAGGATTCACTTAACTTTTTCTTTTCTTGAGCTAAGCACATCAGATTCCCATGCTCTGCCAAAATTTATGAACACTCGTACTCTTCCGCGACAATGAAACCTGTTCCTTAGCACCACCTTCAAGCAGCTGTCACAGCTCCTAGAGGACACTACACTTCTCCCCGTTATTCAATCCTCCTGCGGCAGGCGACCATCTGTGAGACACACTCCTGGCCACCTGCTGCCCCAGCCAGCTGTTTCGATCGCAAACTGCAGCTGCCACCTATGAAAGTAGCTAAAAGCCAAAACCACTCAAGCAAGTGGGAAACCAACCGGCACGTTCCCAGAGACCGAGGGGTGGATTAAAACTCCAGTACAAAAGCTGATGAGAACCCCCTCTGCATGAAACACAGTAGCAAGGAGATAAACAAGGACTTTCAGCAAGCCGAAGGGCCCAAAGGGGCTCAAGCATGTTTCCTTCCCCTCAAGCAACTTTTCTGCTTTGTTGGAACCTGTTTAACAACTTCTCAGCATAGCTCCAGGGAATGGGAAAACTTGCTCCAGTCTTCTCACCTCCCAGGAGCTCTGATGGGACAGTCTATAACCAGAGTGAATTTCTAGAAGACAGTGGTGCAGGATAAATCTTCCCCAAGCCTTACATACATTAGGAACTCCTGAAGCAAGACTAAAATGGGATTTAAGTGGTATATGGGTCCTGTGCTGGCGCTGTATACACATGCAATTTTTAGTCTCCTTGGGAAGGGAGTGCATTCAAAAGTACCAGTGAGGAGTTGAAATACTGATGAGGATGTAGATGGCCCAAATTCCTCAAGAATTTAAAGAGGGGGAAAGTCACACACGATAAAGAAACTAGCAAACACAGGGTGTAAGATCAATTACCTTTTCACTCTAATCAGCAGACTTAATGGGACAAATCTGCAGCAGATACAAGCAAAGAACAGACTAAAGCTATCTTGATTTGCAACAGCTAAAGACGGGTCCCAAGAATATTCGGTTCTGTCCACCTTTGCCAATTACTGTCCCATAACTTTTAAACAAAATCTTCAGGCAAGCTTATTGCTTGATGGACAGGAGTTAACAATTTGAATTTCATTGAAAACTGGCTGGCAGATAGAGCTCAAAGGGTTGTGATCAGTGGCACAGGGTCTACTTTGAGGCCTGTGACTAGTGGTGTTCCCCAGGGGTCAGTACTGGATCCAGTCCTGTTCAATGTATTCATCAACGACCTGGATGAAGGGATGGAATGTACCATCAGCAAGTTTGTTGATGACACAAAACTGGGAGGGGTGGCTGACACAACAGAAGGCTGTGCTGCCATTCAATGTGACCTGGACAGGCTGGAGAGTCGGGCAGAGAGAAACCTTAAGAAGTTCAACAAAGGCAAGTGTAGGGTCCTGCACCTGGGAAGGAATATCCCCATGCACCAGTCCAGGTTGGGGGCTGACCTGCTGGAAAGCAGCTCTGCAGAGAGGGACCTGGGAGTCCTGGTGGACAACAGGATGACCGTGAGCCAGCAATGTGCCCTTGTGGCCAGGAAGGCCAATGGCATCCTGGGGTGCATCAAGAGGAGCATAGCAAGCAGGTTGAGGGAGGTCATCCTCCCCCTCTACTCTGCCCTGGTGAGGCCACATCTGGAGTCCTGTGTCCAGTTCTGGGCTCTCCAGTTCAAGAAGGAGAGGGGACAGTGAAGGGCCACAAAAATAATCGGGGGCTGGAACATCTTTCTTACGAAGAAAGGCTCAGGGACCTGGGTCTTTTTAGTCTGGAGAAGAGAAGGCTGAGGTGGGGTCTCATCAATGCTTACAAATAGTTAAAGGGAGGGTGCCAGGAGGATGGGGCCAGTCTTTTTTCAGTGGTGCCCAGTGAGAGGACAAGAGGTAACGGGCACAAACTTGAACATAGGAAGTTCCGTCTAAACAGGAGGAGGAACTTGTTTCCTTTGAGGGTGGCAGCGCACTGGAACAGGCTGCCCAGAGAGGTGGTNTTGAACATAGGAAGTTCCGTCTAAACAGGAGGAGGAACTTGTTTCCTTTGAGGGTGGCAGAGCACTGGAACAGGCTGCCCAGAGGGTGGTGGAGTCTCCAACTCTGGAGACATTCAAAACCCACCTGGACAACCATCCTAGGTTGTACCCTGCTCTAGGTGAACCTGCTCTGGCAGGGGGATTGGACTAGATGATCTCCAAAGGTCCCTTCGAAGCCCTGTGATTCTGCAATTTACTATCCAACATTAATGTTAAAAAGGTCATTACCTTTTTAACTGGTACATCACTGTTGGGTAACTGCTTATCTCTGGTGTGCAGGAAAATTGAGTCAATTTTAAATAACTGAGATATTATTATAAATTATATTTTTCATTAAAATAAGTTAAGTTAGCGTTGAGTCACCACCAGATCAGGTACCTAGCTTCTAGATTTAAAATAAAGTCGTAAAACTTAAGTTAAAATCAGTTGGCTTTTCCCCTGTGGTTATGAAATCACATCACCAGTTTTCTGAACTACATTAGAGTCTTCTTTTCCAAGTTTTATTTTGGGCAGGTACACTGTGCACAATGTTGTATTATTTAATAGTGGAATGGTAATGACATTCATTACAATTAAAAATAAATATGAACTTGTTATTACAGTTTGTTTTCACCAGTCTTTGCTTCTTGATTGCTAATTTGGTAATGAAACAGAGTACAACACTTGAGATTAAAATGTTACCTAATTGCATTGCTTAAAAGAAGTAACATGGGTGTACATGCACACCTATGTTCCCCACATTATTAAATCATTGAGCTGCTTCTTAAAATCTCTTTAGAGATACGTGGAAAACCTCCTCTGTTTTCCATTACTTTTATAAGGACTGAAATGCAATTTGTGAGTAAAGGAGAGCCTTTATTAATTAATTAAGGCTTTATTAATAAAAACTATGAAAGTACTGTTAAATGTTGTAAGTAGCATTTATGACTTGGGAAACTGCCTTTTAAAATATTGGAACAGGAATATGAATAATTACATAAATTGAAATTTTAGGTAGAAAACAGGTTACTACTGAAGAACATGATGGAGCAGAGTAACTAAGGGAAAAAAGTGTACAGTGTTATGAATATAGGAAGCAAAATTTTAAGAGATGTGTGCCATATTTAAGTTCTCAGGTTAGACTGAAACATTTGAACAAAAAGCCTAAATAATGGAGGTACCCCAGCTCCTTCCACTAAATTGAGTGGGACTACTAGATGCTTGCACAATTACTTTGTCCAGATAAATATATATATATTTTATTCACACAAGTTTAGTCAGACT
The DNA here is from genome assembly GCA_013398295.1 of Chionis minor. Taxonomy (NCBI): domain Eukaryota; kingdom Metazoa; phylum Chordata; class Aves; order Charadriiformes; family Chionidae; genus Chionis; species Chionis minor. The sequence continues at coordinate 857,799 of VZSF01000119.1, forward strand.
GTTTAAAATTTACCAATTTTTGAAACTGAGAGCAGTCAGCCAGCAAGTATGCCACATGAAACAACCTCCCCACCTAAAATGGGGATGGTTGACCACTCAGTTTATATTAGTTGTACATAGTTCTACTGCTTTATTTCTAAGGATAACTACCACAGAGGTGGCAGTTATTACTTCTGCCTGCTGTATTTGCTCATGTTTCCCCACTCTCACAGGTTTTGCCATATTCTAAGACATTGCCATTAGGTGAATTTGTTCTCAGAAAAGAGACATCTGTTGCAGTTTATTGACAGGTTGTTCCATGAAAAACAATTCAAAATATACACACCTGATCTACTGTCACAGTGTTTCCCTTTCCTGATAATATCTGCTTGTTTGGCTAAGGAGGCCCTGGCAGAAAACTCTGAAGATTGCCAAGTTTACAAGGAAAGTTAGTGGATGCTAAGTGGTAGCTGGCGATGTACTCTTCAGTTATGTTACCAAGATCCTAATGCTGACAATATTAAATCCATTTCTGTCTTGTGACTCAGTAAGACAATACTGACAAAAAGTAATAAAGAATAATGAGTACAGAAAATACACTTTATATGTATCTTTTGTATATATGTATGTAAATTATATTATATATAAATACCTTTGAATATTTCTCAAATGTACACGTGCATATATACGTTTTATATACATACACATATCTACACATACATAAATATAGACGCATGCTCAGTTTAAGATTTAATCAAAAGCTGTCCCTCTAGGAAACCAAAGTTCACATTTCAGGTAGAAGATACTGTTTATTTAGGGATAAATAACAAATCACTATTTCTGCAATTAGAAATATTATTTATGGGAAGTGGCTACAATCATGTGCAACTCCAGCATATGTGTAATTAGAAACAAGTTTAGTAAACCAGTAAACTGTTCCATCTACAACCAATGCAGAAGATGATAATCAAAATATTTAACAAACGCTCACTGATGATATCTCCAATTGCTAAATGCACACAGGGAGAAAATGGGCTTGAAAAACAATCCATGGCTGGATCATGTGAATATGGCTACGACCAGCTGAAAGGCAGAGAATACAGTGAACATTGAGAAATATTCTATTTGATGTGGGTATGTATAATTATGCTAGATATTAAGTTATATATAAAATAAATATATTTTGCCACATTAAACTTTACTGTGCCAGATAAGGATATCTATTATTCAGGTTGCAGTACCTGCTATATATTAGCCAATATTATACTACTAGACAGCTTGAGCAAAATTTAGGAAAAAATTGGGGATTTACACAGGTCTACACTGCAAAATAAAGAGGAAGAAGACTGCAGGTACTTAGTCGTTTTTCTTTTGAGAAGAGATGAGTTAAAGAAAATACAGGCAAACTGATGATGTTCCCACTGTCCATTGAACTCTAGAAATCATTCCTAATTACACAGGAATACTACCAACTCTCTAGGCACATTTAAGAACTCTAGATTGGACATTTTTATCCAGTATGACTAAGTTTAATACAAGACAGTAGAAATTGTCTCAGACATATTTCAGGCACTGCCAGAAAAATGGCTCACTAAATGTGGTTCCTCTTAATTTGACAAATACACTCATTAGGCATGCTATTGTTATCCTACTCATTTCAGTGAAACAAACACATTCATAATCCTGTTTTACCCCAATAAGACTTCCAGAGATCACACAGGTATGAAAGTATGATCTATACTCTTTCCAACCTCGCACTTCATCAACCAAGTAATTACATTTCAAGTAGTTGTCTTTCCTTCGCAGGAAGGTAAGCTTTTTCTTTAAGGGGTCTGAACCAGTTCAACGGTAAATGAAAGCTCAGTTCATCCATCATTACTAAACATGAAAAAAAAACCAGCCTCACAACAGTGTGATTTTCAGATCACAGGGCAGCTGCACAGATGGCAGAAAGCTGTATTCCTACTCAGAGGGTCTTCAAGTAACAGCACAGCAAACAGAATAACCACCGCGTACAATAATACAATCACAGAGGTCCTTACGCTGTAGATAGAGGTAGATGGTGAACGGCAGTTACTGTCAGGACCAGTACATGTCCACAATCACCAAAAGGAACTATTGGAAACTCTACCATCACACGTCAGACTGATATGTGAAGGGGTAAGAGGTACACTTTGACACATGAGAAGTCTGACAACTGCAGGAGAGATCACAGAAATCACAAAATACTGTATAAGTAAGCCAATGCTTCTTGGAGCTGCCAAATTTTGAGGAAGACTATTTTTGGCTCAAATCCCAAAAAGCAGAAAAATACAAATGGTATCTTACTTAAGTGAACAGAACTTCTCCCCTGCCTCACCAGGAGCAGTACGAAGGCAGAGATAAGTAGGTCTTTTATACAATGTACCCATACCCAGTACTGAAAGGAGAATAAAGAGGGAGCAAAAAACTAGGTTTTCTGTTGACTTTGAACAAAAAGAGAGTTTGTCACCACTAGAATCATGGATAAAGTTCACTGTAACAGAAAACGACTATGGTAGTAACAGCAAATGATCTTACCAGTAAAGTTGATGGGCTACTTGGATGCTCTGAAGAGAATGATTCAGCAGGAGTTTCACTAGAGGGCTTTCAAGACTCCACTCAAACTTGAGCACCTTAACACATAAATTAATAATAAGAATCACTTGTATGCTCGCTTTATTGTCTTTTCTTTATAAGAAAACTAATCAGAAAGGACCTAGCGCTTAGTTTGAAAAAAGCAATCCAACATATGGAGAATGCCCGAGCAATGCAATGGGCAAAGAAACTTCGGGACACAAGTGTCTGCCACCATCTGTAAGACAGACAAATACCATCCTGATTCTGGCTGTGTTAACATATATGTAAATATGCAGCCTTTTCTCCCCCGCTTAAAACTATCAAGGCTGTATTTAAATTTTTATCTGATTACTTGGTTTGAAAATAAACTTATTTGTGAAACAGAAACTGTAGAAGGTGAAAGATCACATAAACGTGCTACTGTCTGAATGCTGTAAAGCTGTGCAGGTTCCACAGCCTTACAGTAGTTGATTACGTAAATATATTCACACATGTGTCTATATATATCTATCTAGATATGTATATATCTGTGTATGCATTTATACAAATATATATATTTAAAAATAAACAAAACCCCCTGAGGAACTGTGAAATGTGGAATTGTAAGCAATCCATGTACACAGTGTTACAAAGTAAGGGGATGAAGCTTTTGAAGTAGCTGGCTCCTCCTTAAATGCAACACAGGACCTACTCAACCACAAAGAAATTGCTTCGGAAGCAGTGGGCCCATAACTTGTAAAACATTAATTTCCAGTGAAATGCAACGTACTTCTGCAAAGAGAGAATTCTGCACCCAAATTGCCCTGGTTACACTGTGCTGACAATGATTTTCCCCATATATGTGGTATTAGATTCATTGCAACACCATTTACTTCCTTGGCTGCAACAAAACCCTGCTACCACCAGCCCGTGGTTTGGTGGTCATAGCAGAATTTCTCTTGTTCGGATGCATTTTTTATTTTTCTTTTTTCCTTGAAACACCTCCTTGTAGTATACAGAAAAGTTGCATGCCAAACTACATTCTCTTGAGTGGAAAACAAGCTATAAACTATAGCTCAGCCCTGTTGTTATTTCAATCATTGCATCAGCTGACCAGCCTTTCTTATTTATTCCTCTTACAATGTATCAATCAAACTGAAAGAATCAAAAGTATTTAATGAAGTTATTGATCTGGACAGAAGACTTCCTTGGCTATCAATTTCTTCCTTACCTGAACCAGCTGTGGGAGGTACTCTAACAATTCATCATTTGACAGATTTTCTATTTGTTGGACTGCTGTCCTGCGAATATCTTGATCTGGAAAACTAGAGCAAAACAAATAGATATCATTAAGAGCTACTGAACCACTGCAACTCTCCTGGGCTCTCACTGATATAAAATGTTAGAAAAACAGGTTTTCTCTCAAAATGGAATAGGAAAAAAATCAATTCATTTGCTTTAACAAGAGTCAAGAAACACATAGCAGATAACTTAATTGGATTGACTGTTACAGTGTCGTGCCGGGAGAAAAAAAAACAACTCCAAACCTTATCTTCAAATATCTTTTTTAATTTGAGCATTCATATGTTGTAATTTCCTTTATATGTACTGAAATAAGAAGTAAATTATGGTTGTTCTCTTGCTGCTCTTACTTACCTGAAATAGGAAAATTTTGTGCCATGGGAACTTTTACCAGTCACTTGAAGACTTCTTTGTTCTGAGCAACAACACAAAAGTTTGAAATTTGTCACAGAAAAAGGGTTTATTTCAGACAATTTATTCCAATGTCAGCTATTCTGGTTTGTATCATAACACAATAAAAATATTTTTAAACAGAAGTAATTGTGAAATGGAAAACATGTTTTCTTTTTAGTTTTTCTAAAGGAAAATTCAGTAAAAAATCAACACCTTCCCCTGGAGAGGCTCCAAGTCAGTGAAACAGCCGTTTCTGATGGGAAAATGTTTGAGTATTCAGCATAAGCTGTATTCTCAACAAATTCTCGTTGAAACCAGATTGGCTGTAGCATAATATAGATTTTGCGACAGAGCTCTAACCATAAAAATGATAAAAGATGAAATCATGATGTATCAGCAATGATTAGGCAGGTAAAGAAGGCTGGATAATATAGCTGGTCAAAATATTTTTCTTTAAAAAAGAAAAAAACCCGAAAGTTTGGTGTAACCCCACTGATCAAAACTTACTCTTAACTCTCTTTTCAGAGAAAAAGACAAAAAGTATACCATGTTTCTTTTAATATTTGAAAGCTGAAAAATAATCTTTCAAGGACTTCTTTTGAAAAAATAACATAAAAAAATAATTTCCACCTTTTCATCTGTTGCATTTGTGACATTAATTGTGACACAGAGAATTTCATGTACATAGAAGTTGCCTAGATTGGTTCACAGTCAGCTGTTCCGCTACTGTCCCGCTTTCACAAGGAAAGGAATAGGATGAGCTCTCTGTGTATGTCTCCTGCATGGTGTCACCCTCAACTCTCTGTAACTCTCTTGAAGCTTGTCCATTGCCACCCTAAGAGTCTTTTCTATCTTCTCCTGAAGCAAACCGGAAACATTCATACAGGCCTTTCTGTCACCAGAGCGGCAAGAGTGGTCAGTCTCTGCCAAAGGGGCAAAAATGTCTTCAAACAGCACAGCAGTCAGTTAGATGTTGTTCAGAAGAGCTGCTGGGCTTTGATCCAGTTCTCTGAGGGCAAGTGCTTGCCCCACAGAAAGCAGTGAAATCCCTCCCCTCTCAACTAATACGGCTATTAGACTCTTTTGAAAATCTCTGAGTAGGCAGCCTAGGCATACATAAAAATGGTGAGTAAAGGACAGAGATTATCCCTTCAGTTCGCCCTGGAGAAAGTCCTTTGAAATCAGAACCCTTGTGTATGGCAGAAGGTGTCATGAGGCCACCAGTATTACTGCTTTATGAGCTCAACACAAAAATGAACTGTTCTCTTCCCAGCTTCCCATCCAGTACCTTTTGCCAACAATACACCCAGCAGAAAAATAAATCAGAAGTGAAACACGGGCGACAGTACCACATTTGCAGCAATGACTGCTCATTGCTGTCAAGAGAGAAAGAGAAGAAATTGTAAGGGTAAGTGCTCAGAAGTTTAACGGCACCTGCAGCTCTAAACTTCTGCTTTTAAGTTCAATAAAACAAGCTGAAGCAAAACAATATGTAGGCTTTGATCATCAAATTAACTATAGGTTGTCAAATAAAAATGTGAATATTTTGGGAAAAAAAAAAAAAAAAAGGCTAACACTTGGATCTACTTGAAAGGCCTGGCTCCTGCACTGCAATCAGCTGCCACCTGTAGCACTTTCAAACCCCCTTTTAACAATGCGGCTCAGGTCCGATTTTATTATTTTGTTTGTCTGTTACGGTACATATTTGATGATGTTTTTAATACAGTTTATGATTGTTTGTATAATGCCGAGAGGGCCTTGATGGGGAGAGAGGGAATACATTATAAATAAATTATAATGATAGCCTCAAATTAGCCTATTGTGCAAAGAATATTTATTTATTTATTTATTCTAGGCAACCTATTAGGCACATGAAGTTGTTACTTTAATATTCACATGGCTATTTAGAACAAAACATATTTGAAGGAGGACTGTATATTAAAAAAAAAATAATCCCTTTCATAGCATTCTATCTTCTAATTACGCAATTGCTCCAAAGGCCTGTATGCCAAGCATGTACAGATAATACGGAAATTAGTCTTTCCCTTTCCCATCTCACCTAGTTCAACAGGTGAACTGTTCAGTGAACAGTGAAATATGCCCTATACAGGCACCAGTCAAGCAGAAAACTGTTATTATTTAGTTACTGCTTGTCCTTACTAGCAGCCAACACTCGAATATATGCAACGGTATGATGAGAGGAACTCAGATATATTTTCCAGATAAACAAAGAATTTTAATCCCAACCTTTCAAGAAAATTCAACAGCTAACATTTGTTTTGTTTAGAATTAATTTTCTCTAAATCAAAACTGGGGCTGTATCTAAGTTAGCAAAAGTATCTACAGAAGATGTGACTAGAATAATGAAGAGCTCAGGTGCACAGGCACCATGGTGAAAAATCTACAGGTTAGTTTGTTTCAGGAAGCATGTCTCCTGTCACTCTTGTTGAATGAGATTTTGGCAATTTGTTGGTCCTGGTTACTAAACTGTTTCCTTCAGCTTGTAAATCTTGAGTTCAGCTTGAAGCTGTGTTCAATCTTTTTGAAGGAAGGAATAGGCAGTTAACACGTTCTCTTAACTACCTGACAATTTATTAAGCCCCTAATATAATATCCAATGCTCTCTTGAATTTCAGTGTTGTTCAGGGCCACAGGTACAATAGAAAAATATTTAATTTTATTTGTTTTACCCCTTACATTTGTATTTAATCAAACATTTAACATCCTCAGAAACCCTAGAACTACAGCAAATACTTATGAACTCAACTAGTATTACATGGTGCTTATGCCATGCACTCTTACCAGCTTATTTGCTAAAAGCCAATAACAGGGTAAGGTTTAGAAGCAGATCTGAGTAAAAAATCCTTCCCTTCACATGCCTGGAAACTGTACCATCTTGTAGCCCTTAATTAGGGCTACAGGCATTTTTCCAGTGAATAATCTTGCAAACTTTTGAACGTTGCATTGAATCTGATTTCAGTAATCCATAAATTAGTCTTGATTAGAGGACACAATTAATTGATTTTTGGCTCTGCGACTCAATGCAAGAGAAATCACTTTAAGCCTAAGAAAGAACAGCTTCATAGTTTGGATATTAGGGGGCAGATAACTTCCAGGGCTTGCTACAATGAATATGTAACTACTTACACATCCTAAAAACTCTGGAAGCAGAGAAGTATGACGACTGTATCACAACAAATTCAACATTTCAGTCTTTAAGGGTACTCCTAAGAAAGAGGAGTTAATCTATATCAGAGCTCATCTGTATCAGATCAGTTTTGCAAAGGATTTGAACCATAGATTATCAGATTCCTTACACGTGACCTGTGATTATGGCTTCAGAGAGGCAGGAGATTCAGGCACTCCACGAGCTGTTTTATGGTTGCCAACAAAACCTCTGAGAATTTAGCTAGAAAAAACCCAACTTAAACTAAATATCAAAATCCAAACATTGTTAAGTGCTTGTATGACTCTTCCTTTGCTTAGTTTCAACATGGTAATTTTGACCGAGATTTCCAATTAATTCTAGTTGTATTTTTTTCCCTTGACAAACAACCTATTGGTCAATAAATAATTAAGTGACTAGAACTGCAGTGTTCCTCCTTCCATTTGCCTGACTGTATTGTAACACATGGTAGATTTCTTCTTTTGGCTGATTTTATTTGTCCTCTCTTCAGGTAATGAGTACTTCACAACAGAGACTGTGACTTCTTGTAAGTTCGTTCCAGGTTTACACACTCAGAGACACTACTGAAAAATAAACAATATGTAAATGATAGCTCTTGAGTCTAGTCCTTAGAATAGGTCACACTATGCAGGACTTCAAATTTCCCTTTCACAGTTTGTATCACAATCTGGATTCTCCTTAAGGAGAAACTGCTTTCCTTTGATACTTAACCTCAACACCCCTTTTGGCTTTTCATTCTTCCCTCCCTGCATGATGCCAACGATTGACAGCCACCCATTTTATAACTTCTGTCTAAGCAGCTGTAGATTGTTAGGTCTCCCTTGAGGCTTTAAGATGTTTTTTGTAAAAATTGAATTTTGAGCTGGATGAGCATAGATTACAATTTGCTTTAGAAACAAGAACAACTTACAGTCTTTGATTCTTTTCATATAGATAGCCAGTAGGGAGCTATTTGTCTGTCTGTACCTTTCAGCTAAATCAGATTCAAACAGAAAACTAAGCGCTGCTGAGGCATCCTGTGGATTTGTGAAATTCTAGCATTGGCCAGTGGTGACTTGATTGTAAATGAGCAGTAGATGTGCATTTCTTTTTTAACAGTTTTATTATCCTAATTTTCTTGCACTGTCTCAGATAACTCCATGCTGGAAGATATTTGTCAGGTAAATGGAACTGTACAGTTCACTACATTTTCTCGCATATGAGGATCTCTGTAGAGAACAGAAGGGCCTTTTATGAGCCATTTTTTAAGTTAGAGGCTTATGACATGCCACGTATTCCTGTAATTCCCTTCACATTTTAAGTTCTGCATTTTCAAAAAAGACTCGGGTCCCATGAAATACATGTTATTAAGTCTGGTAGAAACAAGGAAGGCCGAGCTAGCAAACCTACTAGAATGAAGATACCAACTGAAAACAAAAAACCCCTCTAAGCAGTAAAGGATATTATGTCACTGACGGGTGCAACTGGGCCAGGAGAGAAAGTATGAAAGAACTGTTTAAAAGAATAGACAGAGAAGTTTTGGGTGTCAGTTTAAGTGTTCTTAAAGTAATTAGGAAGAGAGAAGACACTAAAAGAATAGTAATTAAGGAATTCTCTTAGTTTTAGCACACAGATAAAATTAGCAGGGCTATTTGGTTTCTGTTGGTGATTTTTTTTTTCATTCCTCTGAGGGCTTCTAAAGAAAACACTGTGTGAGTGTATGAAGATTAGAAAATAGCAAGGATTAAAACAAAGTACAAAGAGATAACAAATACCATCAGTAAAAAGGACACTGGATTTTCAAAATTTTCATTTGAAAATGAGTAATATATTCACTCCTCATTGCGAAAAGAAATGCAAACCCTCCCCACCCACCTTCCACACTGCGAAGCTTATGGTCAGATACACTAGCTATTGCTTTGTCTGACTGATCAGCAGATGGATCTGTAGAATTTACGCACAGAAAATATACTTTAAGTAATGCTTACATAGATTTTCTACAACAAATTCTGACTAAAACAACTAGTAATAAGTTTAATATGTCATACAGACCATATGGTGAACCATATCCTAGGAGAAAACAAGACAGAAATTAACAAAAAGCAGTTTTCCATTTGAAGCCTGTGTGATCTAGAAGGTTCTTCCCACCCTACAGACAAACTTTGTTCTCTCTAACATTAAAAGAAAAGAACAAAACATGGAAAACTTGATTATTTACAGGTTTAGCCTCATGATTAGATTGCACACTTATGTACAGAAAGTATGCCTTATGCCATTGTTAGTTGGCTTACTATAGTTGTCTGATGTAGTATCTTCATATTTATTGCTGAGAAAGCCAAAAATGGTTAAAGGCAGTGGAAAAAAAAAAAAAAAAAAGAGAATTAAACACATTATGATGCTTAAAATGAAGAGTTGTCTATTCCTAACAATGCATACATTAACACATAAGTTATCACTAAATTTCATGTACATTACTACAAAGCAGTTTTAAAGCTTTATCAGTAGTGTGTCCTGTACATCAAAGTATAAAATTAATTGTAGACCGTTGCTTTGTTCTTATCTTATTTCTTTGCATAAGCTTGTGTTTGCTCGCCACATTGATATACAACTACTGCCTTTTAAACCAAGTAAGATGCAAACAGTCAAGATATGCTCCAGCTGGGCATTCTGCTGCAGACTCTCAGGAAATAGTTCACATTCTGCTTTTATTAAAACAATGATAATCTGATTTGACACTTCTGAAATCAATTTGGCTTTCAAAGGTGTAAGAAGAAATTGTGACTTCAAGCTATCATATTTTATTATAATTATTGGTTAGAAAGTGAGTTTCGCATATATTGATACATAACCTAACCTCTGAAACTCAACAGCTATTCTGCTACATAACATGAAAATCAAAAATAATACTGTGAGAGTCAAAGTCTGATGGATGCTATAACCAAAAGGCCATCTTCAGTGGTCAAGGAGAGGTAGGAGTCATACCTTCCCCTACTCTTCCTGCTCCATATGGAGTATTAAGTAAGGTAGCATAAAACCCCTCTGACACCTGAATGTCTGATCTAAAAATCCTCTGAATTGACATATGGTTTCAAAGGAATGTTCTTGTATGTGCACTTGCCCTGAAAGAGCTTGAATTTAGCAGAAAGTTTCTACGAAAAATTGTTAAGCCTACCAGTGAAGTTATGTCTTCAACTCCACTGTCTCCTGACAAAAGTTCTCTCTTCAGAATGGTCGCAGCCATGCACAATACTGGAAAATTATGTACCTTCTTTGGTGGCTGTTTCCTGATTCTAGCTCGATTTCCTGATTCCTAGCCACAATACCTCACAGGTCTGCAAGTGTACTCTGGATGTGCCAGAAAAACAAGGTTGGAGCAAACACTCTGCTATTTTTGTTAATGAATATATTTTTGGTATTTTTAATAATTTGAATAGCAAAATAACCTACCAAATATTTGTAAGTGTAGTTGTTCTGTAAATACACAGAACATTGGCATGTTAGCAATACAGCATAAATGATGGCATTTCTAACACTGTCTTTGGTTTCTTTCTGTCATCAAGAAAATTCTCTGAATAAACAATTGTACTGGTGTCATTTCCCTGGCTAGTGTGCCATGTAAAGTAGATACAGTTATAGAAAGCTCTAACTCCACTAAAGCTTGGCTTTTTACCAAACTCAGTAAGTGAAGTTAATGGTAAAATGCACAGGGCACCAATAAGCAGTGTTGAGTAGGAGGGACCAGCTCTATACCTTCTGCCTGAGGGAAAATTAGCAATGGCTTATAATCACCCTTCCCTGAAATTAGAGGTAAAACTGAGAGTGTAAAATCTTATTCTGCACTTCCCCCTGCCACCCTCTCCATCCTGTCTTTATTGATTAAAGAAACACTCATTGTTTTTTAAATTGTTTTTTTAAACATTGGCTTCTGGGGCTGTAAGAATCAATGCACTTGCTGCAAGGACTGCATGCAACATTGCTACTGAATTTATCTGTGAAATGTACCATGATTGTGTTTCCAATTTCTGAAAGTTCTTCCTTTCCATTGCATAAATGAGTATGTTATCATTTGGCTGCCTTAAGATGTGCCTGCAAAGGGAAAGAGCATAAGCTGTAGAGACACGCTCAAAGAACAAGAAACATCTATTAAATTGTACATTTAACTGTGTAGTAAACGAAGTTTCAGAAAGTTGCAAAGAGCATTCTAACTCAGATGCGTGTAGCAAGGCTTGATCTGACGGGCCGCGATATCTCTCCCTAAGCTCTGTGATGCTGTCTTCTAACCCTGGCAATGAGGTAGTGACTCCAATGATTTTCATTTCTTTATACTTGCAAATGTAAGCTTGAGCTCAATCATCAGGACAGATGCTGCTTTTTTACCCTAAGAAGAAGGATAATTTAGAGTCTCCAGCCTAAGGCTTGCGAAAGTGACTCGTGATTTTGAGTTCCTTCTCTAAACTGTATAAAGCGTAAGCACATGCCTGCAGGAGGAATTCAGATTCTCTTTTAAGGCACCACAAACTGAAGTTCCAGCAAAGGAAGCATCCAAAATTCTGAGTGATTGGAAACTCTTTTATGGCATTGCTAACAATGTGGTAAACTGGTACACAGAAATTATAAAACATAGAGCTGATCAGTGGATCTCCTTTGTATAGGGTGTTCTGAAAGCTGAATGTTTATGTGGAATCAATTTTTATTTGGAAAAAAATAACAGAATAAAAATGCAAGAGGGCACTCAAACAAAAAAATTCTATCTCAGTAAGTCTCTGAACTGCAGATTACTGGAAGTTGGGAGAGTAGCACAGTGTTGTTGTGTTTGGCCCATTCTCATTGTCTTCCCTAGGCATCTGTTGCTGGTCACCACTGGAGACAGGAGGCACTAAACTAATTTTGGTCTGATTTAGTGCAGCTGCTCCTACATTATGTTAACAATCCATATCAGACAAAGATCAGCCCGAATTTATTTTACTTACCCATCATTTAATAGTGACAGTAACACAAGTCCTTGAAATAGACATGAATATATAGAGAGCATATCTTTTATATTCTGCTCATGTTTTATATGAGCATGGATCTTTCAGCTGTGTCTCAGTAATCACAAGAAATCAGAGAGCTGTTTCGTGGATGATAGAAATGAGGAATTGAGTTGAATTGTCAACGCCAAACATAATACAGGATAGAGTTGAATGAAACTTCAAAAACAGATCAGTTACAGAGCCTACAATCCAAAGTTAGTGAAGGTAATGGTGAAGGAAAGCTGGACCCTATCCAGTGCTACTTAACTTTTCAAAATGATTGAAATCTGAGAAAAAGAGAACCCAGAGAAGAAAGCTCAGAAATCCATTTATATGGAAAGTACTCCTCTCCTTCAACCCACTCTCTCAATTTGCATATACATGTCTCTCAGCAGTTAAATCATGTGACCTAGACATCTCTGAAACTAGACGTCTTTAAGGAAATGTAATCCCTCTTTTTCTGAAGTGAGCTTCCCAGTTTTTCATGCACCTACAAAATATTGTGGATACGTGAAGGATAGAATTATTTTTTCTTAAGAGGATTTGTACTGTGATCCAGAGCTTCTTTCTGTAGTGACAGCATGAAGCAAAAAAAAAAAAACCCAACACCCAAACCCAAACCCAAAACCAAAACCACAATTACTATTTTCTTTTGTGAGAAACAAACTAAAGGGACAAAGGAGCCAAGATCCTGATCGGAAGTACTTGTTCTTTGGCACCACTGCAGGTGCCAGCCACTCCCAATGGTGCACCAGGAGAGACATCTTCCCATCTTTTCATGCTAACAATCTCTGTGGTAGCCAGAATAAACAGTGTGTACGTGGCATCCACTACACACTGAGAAGCTATGTGACAGGCTGATTCATATTAAATATCCTGTGAAGCACCTGACAGGACTAATATTCTGCACCACGCCTTGATGCAGAGCTGCATCTTCAAAAAACAATCAAGCTTTTCATTTGCAGGAATGCCACCTGTACACAGAAGAAAAAATTGACAAAAGGTCTGATCTGAAAACCTGGCATGCTCCCCGACAAACCATCTCAAAATCTTTTGCTACGGTGGAGCGTGGAAGATAACACACTCCATATACTCCTTTCTGCATGGTTCTTTTATAAATTAGAAATGGATTCTAACAGTTTAATAGTAGCAAATGAGACAGCAACATGCTCAAGAACCTGATCTTTCAGGGTCTTTGCTTTCATCATTCCCACTAAATGTAAAAAAGACATGCATGCAAATATGAGAAACTGCTAATAGTTCAGATATAAACCTGAGACACAGGTATTCTTAGGAAATCACATCCAAAGAGAAATCACAGTCAATAGTCAGTTTTATATGATTAAATAACTACTTTTTAATAATGCAGAGGTGAGTGTACACACTCTTTTCTCAAGTAAAGCTTTAGGTGAGGTATTTTTTTCTAAAGGTACAAGATGGAACCGAGATTGCAAAGCCGGCGCAGCTTGTGCTTACCCGGACAAGCAAGGGCTTGATAAACCAAATTTGCTCAACCATTTCATCTGCATGTTTAATGTTTTCACAGGTAGATCACGTAACGCAAAATACCTCCCAAGCTTTTGGAGGAAACCTAACTGCTGACACAGATTCTGTCCCCTGACATCTGCTGTTACCTCATAGATAAGACTATCTTCAACATCAAGAAGCCTTCCAACAAACTACCAGCTCCCAGTGTAAGTGGGGGTGGAACACAGGGCATCACAACAGAATTTATTCAAAGTGTGGGGAACTGGCTTCCAAATTTTATCCTACCTGCTTCATAAAGATGTGCCACAGGTGGTACTGTATATATCTACATGGTATCATAATCTGTAAGCATATTTCAGTCCTCCTTATCTCCCATTAGTCACTTCATGTCTGTACAGTAGTTTGAGGATACAGAGTGCTATGTAAGTGCTGAGTATTTGACGGATCACCTGTTACCAGAAACTGGCTGAATCTGCTATAGAGAATGAAATACTCTTTTCACTGTCCTGAGAAATAGAAAACCTTCTCAGCCACGAATGCAGGGCTGGCATGTTCCACTCAAGGTCATCACAAAAGTTGCAAATATATCTTCAGTTTGACACAAGGACAGAACTGAAAGCACAGCCAGTGAACCAAAGCATGATACTGTACTGAGCAAACTGGAGTGCTGAATTAATCAGTACGTGATCATTCTGTTTATAGTTATTTTCCTACTTGGTTAATTTTTCCTTACCTGAAAGTCAGAAGCCCGAGTGCCTCCAGAGGGTTAGAAAATCTCCATCTCCTCAACACGGCATACATTTCTGATACGGTCATTCGATCCCAACTGGGTGCACTGCCCAGTACCAGAGGAAGGGAGCAATTTTTATTATTGCAGTAGTAACGATAAAACCATAAGATTCTTCTCTGTTGCTCCGAGAGTCTGGAAGAGAAGATTAGAAATTCAGTTTGAAATTAAAACCACCTGGAGCTTTGTGTAGCAACAAACTTTATTGTAGAGAGGGGCCAAGTCATACAGTGCACTGCTTTTCGGCTAAGTACGTGTTTTCCTTAGGGTAGGATATCATTTTCTGCAGACCAGCTTTTATAAGAAAAGTGATACTTATAGTCTGGATCTGTCAGCCTTGGGTCATATAAAAACGAAGTGTTAAAAGACACACGTATATGATTATTTCACTTCCCAAGCTCTCTCATTTTTCTTCTCCACTGTCTCTGTTGTTGGTGGTGTTTGTTTGTTTTTACTAGGGTTTGCTGACAGAGACAAAGAAGGTACAGTTATCACCAGATAAATTATTGTTACATCCACCTGCTACACATCTCTAACTAACTATTCTAACACCTAGACACAGAACACTACTAGCCACAGCTTTCATTCCTGCCCTTGCTTTGGCTGTTTAATGCGGGTGTCTCTTTTTAGTGTATTTGCATTTAAAATAGGGTTTAGGCACACCCATCCACATGTACAAGAATATGGGCGTGTGTGCACACACATGCACACTCAGAGTGTGATCATCCCTAGCACTGGTATGAGTTTGGGAAAGGGAAGGAAAGCTCCCAGCAACTTCTGTGTCTGTTCATAAAGCCTAGCATGCTCTGCTTCCCTCTACTTACTTACAAAAAAGGATGCAATACCAACTTCCTCATAGAGATACTAGATATGTAAATGACATATTGATAATATGGTCAGTCATCACACTATATTTCACCACAGTGAGAAATGCCTCAGAATAATTTTTCCTATATATCCCCCGATTTGTCAACAATTCAGATGTCTTTGCCTCGTCCATATTAAATCCTAGGTTTTGATACCATCAGCAAACAGAAAATGAAATTCCCCATGAGGGACAAGTTCAGACCACCTCCTTAATTTGATATCAAAGCTTTCAAAGGCAAGCTTTGAGAGTGAAAAACGATCTGCAGTTCACACAAATCATCACTGAAACCAAGGGGAACATCAGTTTTCTTGGTCAAACTTGACCAGGTTGATGATCCCTCTACTTAATAATATAATGTAACTGTGACTTTAAATGGACCTAAATATTTCAGAGCCAGGTGCATGAAACTTTGTAGGAGGCTGTAGGTAAATAGCTTGTTTTTTGTCAAGCGTTTCATTATCCAGTTGTGTAAGCAGGGCTCAAAATCCAAGCGTTTACATTCCTTCCAAGGTCTTCTTGCTTCTATTTGCAATGTTTTGGGACATTCTTTGCCAAAAAACTATCTTAGCCCTGCTCTAACTGTTAAGATTGTTGCTTTGACAACTCATAGCAATGAGTTCCTTTTGCTCTGTATGCACTGGAGAACTTTTCTTCTTTGCAATTTTGAATTGCCAAGCATTTAGAAACGGAGTGGTGGTACAAAGATGGGCATTTTTTTACTGTCACAAGAGTGAATGTTTATTTCTTTCCTTTAGGAGAATAAGCTCATAAATAAATGTAGAAGATGAGCCTAACTATGACACAAATTCTGTCGTGACTTTAAGTAATCATTTCAAGAAAAGCATCATTTTGGTATTTCAAGAAATGGCTTCAGAATTCACAGAATGTCTATTGTGACAATAGATAGATGTCTTTGTGTTTGTGTGAAGAAGTCACACACAGAAAAGGAGATAAAAGTAGGCCTAAGACTTTATTGCCTGTCTGGTTTTCTTATGCATTCAGATGGTATTCTGCAGGACAGTTCAGCTAAAGGACCCCTTGTATATGTTGACTTTAAACAGGGATTTAAGCTTTCAGACAGCATCCTCCAAACTAGACAATCTGTTGTTCAGATTAAAGCAGCTAAAGCTTCTACTGAGCTTACAAAGGACGATAAGCAATCAATCCTTGTATCAGGTTTTCTAAATAACAGATTTCTCCCTCTGACTTCACTCCAGAGGCAATGACATTTTCTTTTTCCATGTTTTAAAGATCAGGGATAAAATTAAAGGTTGGGTGGGGTGGGGTTTTTTTAGGTTTTCATTTTAAGTTTCTTAGTGGTAACAAAAGTTTACATATACATGTTATAGGACATTTAAGATGGATGGTAAACATATTTCGCATACGTGCAGCATCTGAAGATTGTTATGCTAATAAGGACATTTCTTTGGCTCAGTGGGAATAAGATGCTAATAAACCCTCTTTATTGACAAAAATGTATTTTATGTTTTTTTAGGTAGAGTTGTATCTAAATTTTCCTCCGTATAACAGCTATATTAAAATATATAGCCTTTTACTCAACACAAATAAAAATAGAATATCTTAAACTGTAAATAATTCAGTAGTTTTCAGTTTGAAAGTTTTCATTAATCCCTTTAGCTAAATGAAGGAAACAGCTTCTGTGAAAGCTTTGTTGGCTGGTCTTAATTATTACTTTTTTTGTGGCAGAAATAGCAAAAATGAGTTTAAATGCTTCTGAGCTGTTTTCGTTGTTCGTGTTCTGTAGTAAAACAGAACAAGACAAAAGGCAAAAAGAGGGAAGAGCAGAAAATCTAGCAAATGCAAATTTTTGTCCCCTGGCACTGATTCTCACTTGCAAGTTTCTCTCCCATGGACAGACTAGCAAAGTGTGCAGCACCACCGCACTTTTTTAGACCAGTTCTACTAGTCACTCAACTGGAAGTAGCCTTTCTAAATCACAATTCACAGCAACGGCCCTCTTGTGACAACTGGTAGGCCAACTAGATTCTTACCAGGTAAATGGCAAAAGGGAAAAAAAAAGGGAAGCTGACAGAGGGGAAAAAGGTAGCAAGAAAAGAATGAACGAAGGAAGGAAAGAAAGACAGCAGAAACAAGACTGTCATCCTCCTGGCTTCAAACCAGTCTCTGATCCTTAGACTGGGATGCACTGCACAGAAGAAGGCTGTACCACGTTTGAAGAGCAGCTATTATCTCAGATGGCTAGTTTTCTTGGGTTTTCTATTTCAAACGCAGTAATCCTAAAAGGAATCAAAGGCTTACATCTGAACTGTTTTCAGAAGTCAGCCAGAGTGGCTGGCATTAACTAATCAATTCTCTCAGCGCCCCCTTTCTTTGCCTGGTTTGGTGACGATGCCAAAGACCACACAGCAGCACACACTGCAGGGCTGTGAGGAGCGCAAGAGCCATATGGTGAAGTTAATTTCCTTCAGTCTCATTGATCCCCTCACTAATCAACATCCAAGAGATGCTGGCTATGGGGACCAGCGATCTGAGCCAGCTACCAGAGAGACTGGGGTCCAAGAGTCAGCTACTGGGATGACCATATGTTGGGGCCAGCTACTGGGGAAAACAATGTCCATGTATCGGGGAAAAGGTCCAAGCACCAGCAACCACAGTCTACTTGTGAACCTTGCGGGCTCACACGTCTGGGTGCCAGCAGCTGGGGAGGGCAGGGAGATCTGGGGCCAGCTACAGGATTGACTGCCCGAGCCCAACTACTGGAGCAATTAATATTTTGATACTATAGATATAAATACATGTGTGTTTATGTATTCTACCAGTGGACTTTGATCCTGATCAGGCAGAGAGGAGGAACAGAATCAGGCTGCGCTGTTCATTTTGTGGCCATGCTACGTGTTTGTGTGTGCTGGTAAGGTACTGCTTTCTGGGTTGATTTGTTGATATTCCTATCAGAAATATGGGGTCCACCTCTGTAATGGCTGAACCTGGGGACGTGGAGCCATAACAGCCTTGCATTCATAATACAACTGGATTCAACAGCCTATAACAAGGACAACTATGCAGTTGTCTGGTTTTAAACATTGTTTCTTCTTTTTCTCCCATAGGGTTAAGAACATTTTCTGTCTATTCACATATTCCGTCTGCTTTTAGTAGAATGAACAGAAGAATCCCAGCACCCTGAGAAAGGTTGTGTCTTCTAACCACAGATACCCATTTATTTCAAAATCATATTTGAGGCTTGTAAGCCTGAAGCATCATCATACAGATATATTGCCACTGCAAAGCTACCTAGATCCCTCTCTTTTTCTTGACATAAAAATGAAAAAAAAAAGGAAGGAAGAGATCTTCAGATACCATGGTAACAATGTGTTTGGATACCAATATGTTATTACAAACTTTTTTAATAAAACTCTATCATGACTGAGGAAGGTAAAAAGAATTCCTCTGATACAGATACAGGCTGACAGATTCCTTTTGATCAGAAAGTACTTAAAAATGGAATTCATTCAAATCCCAAATATGCTACCCTTCAACTTGATGATTCATTTGGTAGACCAGCTTTGCGCATACAATAGGATAACCGAAAACAACGAACTGTCGAAAAGAACAGGACTACCATTCTCTTTCCTCCAAGAACCTGTTATTGAACTTATCAAAGTCTTAACTCCAGCCTGGTAACTTTCAGTGGTCTCTTCCCTTCGTATTCCTACAGAACCCAAAATTATTATATTAGGGATGTTATAGGGTCTACCCTTGCCTGGTCTTGTAATATCTATTTATGAACCCATTACCCATGAATTTCTGCATAACCTTCGTGAATTGTATACCTCCACAGCTTTGTGACAACAGATTTTAGAAGTTGACAACTGGCTTAGGAAGTACTTTCTTCCATTTCTCCTACTTGTTTCATTGAATGTCTCTACTTCGAATATTGTGGGATTTGATGATGCATTCACCTTGTCCACCACCATCATGATTCTATAAAAATACATACAAACACATCCTCTAGTGTTCTCCTCTCCAAATTAAGGATTCCCAACCTTTTTAGCTTCTCTTTGTCAAGCAGCTGCTTTTATGCCTTTAATCATTTTAGTTGCTCTTCTCTGTACGTTTTCCAAATTTACTGTGTCCTTCCCAAGTTGTGGAGAAAACTATGCAGCACACTCAAAACGCTGCACGACAAGGTTTTGGACAGCAGTGAAATGACACACACTGGCTTCTTCTCTACGTCCTTTCTGACAATGCCCAATAATTTGTTGGCAGTTTTGGCTGCTGCTTCACATTGTACTCATGAGTTCAGGGAATTATCAGCACTAATGTCAAGATGTATTTCCTGCATTGTAACTGCCAGTTCTGAGTTCAGTGTCATGTACAGATGCTTAGACAATTTTCCCTTAAATGTATCACTTTGAATTTATCCACACTGAAGCTCATTTGCCATGTTTACACCAAGTTTTTTAAGGTCCTTCTGGATCTCCCCTCTATGGCACAGTGTTTGACAATCTGGCAGAGCTTAGTACCATCTGGAGATTTCCCTACCCACTTCCTTCACTATGTCATCAATGAAGATACTGAATAAAATTGGTCCCAACCTTGAGCTCTGAAAGACCCTATTACTGATTATGCTATTCCAAAAAGCCACCATTAAACATCCAATCTTTGCCTTTAAAACAGCTTTCCTCTAGACCCATGGCAACTTCATTTCTGGTGTTAAAGAAACTCAGCAAAGTTTTTGGAAGGTCCATCAAATCCCCAATATCCGTACACCCCCAGACAACCTTCTAAGACAGCAACAGGGTGGTGAGGCAGGGTTTCTATTCACAGAAAACATACTGTCGCTTTCCTGACAAATTAGTCTGTACTTTGCTAAATACTTAATGATCTTATTCCTTCTTACAGAACCACCATTTTACCATTAACAGAGGTCAGATGCATTGGCTTGAAGTTCCCCAAATGACTTCTGGAAGACCTTTTTCAGGTGGAAATGTTGCTGGCAACTTGCCAGTGCCCTGGCACAGTGGCTATTCTCAATAAAATACTGACCTCCCATTCATACTTAAAATAAAAAAAGAAACAAATCACAGACCCCATAGTAAATCAGAATAATTTTACATCTCATCCTGTGTTTTTAAAAGGTGAAATAAACATCAAATACAACAGCAAGTTTGTCCTTTGCCTTTTTTAAAAGAAATTGATTTAAAAAACCCCAAACAACCAACACAGAAATCAGCACAGAAAAGTCTTCTTAACAGATCTGTCACATCACACCAAGCACGCTGAACTGGCTTTAAGTCATTTAGTTATTGTACAACTAATGCACCTTTTGGCCTTTGATGGAGGATTAATGCACACAATTGACTGTGATTGGTATAAAGGCTCTCTGTAAGCACCTGTGATCCCAATTCCTCTCTGATTTTATGTAAAATTGTTTTATACAGTACATAATCATAATTGATAGTGTAACATACATATAGCTGAGCATACTGCTCTGCCCCAGTATATACAGTGTGTTTTCTTTCCCTTTGTATTTATTCACCTTCTGTGAAAGCTAAACTTTCCATGCTTCCTCCCTTCCTTATTACTTGACACAGCTTTTTTGATTATTATGATTGATTATATGCAATTTAACCACTATAGCTGAAGTTTGAGTGTGCTATTACTAAAGGAGGATGATTTTTGTAGAACTCAAAAGTTTTCTTGCCAATACTGATGTAGACTTACTCCATCACCTGAAAATCTTATGTTTTTAATCAAAAATTAGTTTCTCACTTCAAGGAAATTAAAAGATATAGTAATGGAATGTGAGAAACAATCCTTTTCTAAACTGGTAAAATACACTGCCACCTCCAGGGGCTTATTTAGGCTTTGCTGTGATCTATTTTGTCATTTAGAGGTGTTTTACTTCTCAAATAAATCAAGGTAGGCTACTTCAGAGGAAAGTTTTGTTTTTAAAGAATCAGATACATTTAACTGTGATTGATAAGTACAGCAAGCCAAGAATCAGCAGGGCTAGCTGGGTACAACTTACAGCAAGAGAGAATGTGTCTGTGAAAGTCTTCTAATATGCATCAAGCAGTCTTTGGTTAGCTCTTCAAGATCACCTCTTCTTTCTTCAGGTTCAGGTTTAATGAACTCCAAATTAGTTTCTGGAAAGTCAATCTTTATTTTTTTAGAAAAAGGGAAAAAGAAAAGAAAACACAGAAGTCCTTTTAGAAATATGCATTCTCTGGTACAATTGCCAATAAATGTTATCTTGGATTTGTACAGGAAGCGTACAAAATATGACAGAAAGAAGAGGGGATAATTCTTTGAGGACATTCACTGTATGTAGTATATTATTTAAATATGTTTGTGATAAACTCAGCCCACAAAAATCAGCAGGAGCTTTGCCACTGGCTTTCCTGCGAGAATTTGATCCACTATATTTCAATTTTATTAGAAATGCATGAACTCAAAGCTGAAGTAATTTTTTTCCTTTTTCTTCCTTTCCTGTTTTTTAATAAGATGGTTCTTAAATGGAAAGCTTCCAGTAACATAGGGGTTTTTTTGTATTTTTCTAGAAAAGTAGGGATAATTCTGACGTGCAGTTTGGCAGTGTAAAAGATGGAAATCATACTCCTGATTTCACTTCTGGATGTTTGATTTCATATATATTATACAACACCTACCAATTTTTCATTCTTTACACTTACATATGGAGGTCAGAAATTTAGGATAATGATTTTAAGGTACAGAAAAAGAAAACATTCAACCAAAATTACAAAGCTTGAGGCGCTTGATAATCTGACTACAGACTTAGCTGAAAATTCAGGTTGTTCTTCCAAATTCAGCTCAATTTCCACATCTCATTTTGGTTTATTAATGCACACCATAATCTCTTATCTATATCTATTTTTTCATATATGTATTTGATATGCATCACTCTTCTAAAGGTTAAGAAAGTTATTCCCTACAAAATGTAAGTGTCTTGTCAGTCACATCAGAAAAGCTATCATTATGAGATTTCCAGCTTGTTCACAGATCGTGATACTGTCACATGCATGAGAATAACTGAAAAGGGGAGGGGGCAGAATGAGAGATCCTCCTGTTCCATTTCTTTCAGCAGAGAGAGATTATAAATTAATAGCCATTTACTGTCTCAACTTCCTTTTATTATTAATGGGGGAGCTATTTTAAGACGTCATCTTTGACTGAACTCCTCAGACTAGAAAATCCCTATTTGCTTGTCTCTTAAAAATAAGGCATTTTTAGGCCAACCTCATTTATCCATATTATCTACTTTTACATGTTATTTGCTAACGGTCATTCAGCTTTTTAAAACAGAAAACAATTGGCTTTGCCTTTAAAGTATCCAGTTGCTAATTTAACCTGGAAAGGTGACAAAACTACCATGCAGACCTAATGCATTTTCAATACTGGGAGCACCATTCTGCCCAGAATGAGTGAATGCCTAGAATGTAGTCACTGAGAGAGAACTATACTGATGCCTATTGACAATTTGCTCTAAGCCACTTCCTTTACAAATCCTTTATGCTACTCAGTCTAATTGCAAGCTGTATGTTACATTTGTAATGGTGTGCAATTCAACAGTACTCAGAACAAAGGTTCAGATTTGAAAAGGCAGCTGTAAGTCAGGTACCAAGTCGTTAATCTGCATCAAAAGTATTTTTGGAACCAAAATTAGAACAACAAAAATTACCCTGCAACAACCTTCTCTAGCCCTCGGAGGTGGTATTTGATATGGAAAGTATCATACATATATGCCACTGTGCAGAATTATACACTTCCACCCATTAAGATTAACATGCTGGTTTTGAGCGGCTATAATGGAAACAGGCTTTTTAATTCGTGTGGTCTTGATGAGCTGTGGGAACAATCCCTTTTCTTGCACTTTGTTAGAAAACAGCCCTGTCCTTTGCTTTCTCGCTTTCTTACCTGCAGCGTTACTGAGGTTGGTGTGTCAGTACTGCGGATGGCTGGGGTAATCATCGTGGTTGTGAGCCTGCTGTACAGCGTCATGCTAAGCAGCACGGTTCCGTGAATGAGCCGCCTGCAAAACACACAGAAATACAGACAAAATTACTGCATCGGTACCGGAGACAAGGTGAACAGGGTTGGCTGAAATTACGCCAAAGAACATGGAGCTGGATAGCTTAAAAGACAGGCAAAAGAAGAACAAACCTTTTATCTTTACGTGGCTAGTAAAAATCTGGCCTAGATCAGTTGTACACTGATGGCCTCACTGCTGTAGTGGTATCTGTGCAGTTGCAGAGATCATGACACAAATTAAGCTGCCAAGACATTCCAGGTCAGCTCTGCAGTTTACCACCAACTTCTTTTGCAACAGGGGTTGCCATTTAGGCTAGGTATGAAAGCATAATACCACATTTCTCTCTCAAGACAATTTTCAGGACAAATACGTTAGAGATGGTGAAGTGTCAACACGCTATATGAGGTGGAGGGCAGCATACGTTTATTCAACAAAAAGAAGAAACTCATGGCAATGCGCTGCAGGCATGAAGGATCCTTGCTGATTTTACGTGTCGATGGTAGGGAGGCATGGCTATGATCTCAGTCTCAAAGAGCTGAAAGGAGTTTGAGTGGGATAGTTTGCACCGCATAATGTTGCAGATGGTTTTTGGACAGATGAAAGATTATGGTCTGAAGTACCAGTCTGAGCGCTACATGTAGAAGAAAGTCTGATCAGGAACAGGCACGCATGCGGTCTGCAGATAAGAAAACCAGCATGATTTGGCAGATCAACACAATTCAGTCCAGAGAACTTGAATAAAATCAGAAAGTTCTAATCATAACCAATCCACTCAAATTAAGAACACAGTACCTGAATAAAGGGAGATACAGTACATTGGACTTACCCTTTAATTAGTTCACATCTTAATGGTTAGTGAGATCAGAAATTTGATTATGGTTCAACAACTCTTCTTTTACTGACGAATAATTTTTTATTACAATCATTCCAGGCAAAGCTCAGTCAATACAACTGAGAGAATGAGCTAGATTCTCTTCTGCCCATTGCAACAGAAACAGCCAGCCAGGTATATGAGATTTGAGCGTACAGCTTTTACCTGATATGAGGATGTTAGAGGTAGAAGAGAACCCAGATGGACTATTTGATCCCAGCATGAATTTGCAACATTGCTGTAAAAAAGTACCTTTTGAATTGCAAACTAAAATAAATTGTTGCTAAGATCTGAAGAAGAAATAAGAAACTTCCACAAAGTAACTTTTATAGTCAACTTTCAGTGTAAATGCAATTCAGGGCTAATTTTTCTTTTTCATGTCCCAAGCTATATATGTTGTCAGTGCAAATATTTTATTTTATTGTGAGAACACAGCTCAGGAGGATTAAAGACAAAACCATTTGCTGAAGTTTCATTTGCAGCTGTAGGTGCATTTGCAGAGGAACAGAGACAGTAAAATTAGCTGTCATGTGAACAAGATAGCACTTGGAGGGAAAGCAGTTGTGTGGTATGAAGTCTTTCACATGTAGGTCACTGATGTGAATGTGGAAGTGATCAATGGTGGTTCAAAGTTGTTTTTCTGTGATGTGTACTTGTATGACCTTTAATAAATGAGTCGCATCTCTGCAACCTCTTGTTTGTGGACAGTGGTTTACATCGTAATTCGAACTAATTGGCACTTTTGTTAGAAGGGAGAGGAGTGGCTGAGAACTGAATGAACCCGGAGACTAAATTATCCTTTTGAGTTCTCATTACTGCTAATCACTTTCATATTGTGCTCTAAAATTATAGATGGCATTAAAAAAGAATCCATACAGTGGATTTTTTTCCTGGAAAACCCGGAAAACTGTATAGGCAAATACAAGAAGTAGCACAGACTGCAGAGGCACTGTACATGTGTTTATTTGAGACATTTCCTGAGTTCATTATTTCAACTCATTTGCACCCACTGCAGATGTAGCTAAAAACTGTCCAGGAAGACAAGGAAGAATCAGCAGATGGGTTTCTCAGAGTCCTCAAGTGGAGAAACAGCAAGGAAAGCCATGTATCTTTGCTGGACTGAGAAGACTTCTTATGTTAAAACAGATGACAGGACTGTGAGTAAAACTAAAGACATTAAATCATTTCGACAGTATGGAGATGGTATCTCCTAAGAAAAAAAATGAAGTAGTTTTAAAAACTAGTCACATATTTACGTATATAGAGTAGCCTAATTTATATATTTACAAATAAGTGAGCAACTTATGTATCTTCCATCAGTAAGTCACTCTTTGGACTAAGGCTAGTCTGTAAACACAGGAGGCATTTTTAAAAAGATGTGGAGAGGCATTGACAACTGCAAAATACGGTGTATATTTTTGAGGCAGAGCTTTCCCTAGCAATTGTTGGGGCAATATATGCACTGCCCAGCAAACATTCTTCAGGACCGAGTCTGCTTTTGGACACACAAACGGAGCAAGAGGGGCCACGTGGGTGAATGAAACAGTGAAAAGATGCTTGACAATTTTTAGAAAAAGGAAAAGAAGCAAGAGAGTGTGAAGGATCCATTCAGAAAAGGAAGGAGCCAGCACCGTGAGCATGATAACCATAACTTTACTGAACGGACGGATACCTCTCTCTGCTACCTGGGTCTGCTGATGAGCTCGGGCAGGCCACTGCCCATTGTGCCTGCCAGTTTTCCCATCGTTAAGGTAAGGGTAGTGATACTGACCTGTGCAAAGACTGTATAGCGTCCACAGCCATAGATAATGGCTTCCATGTAGCAACTTCAGCATCAAGCACATCAGAAGGTGGAGAAACAAGTGTTGCTCTGTGCCTACTGCTATTTATCTATTCCTACGCTCATGCAAAACCAGGGCAGATTCCTAGCTCTTGTTTATTACGGGAGCTAAAATAAACTTCCTGTTTTACTACAGCAGAAGAGGACACTGCGATTTAAGGACAGCTCAACTTACCCCTAACTTAATAAAATCAACCGTGTGTCCTGAAGTCACATGGGAGACTTCCCTCACCACACCCAGCAAGAGGAAATTTTTGTTGCTTGCTCTGTCTGATTTGGAAATACGAGTTCCAAATAAATTGTGTTGTTAGAATCAGTGAAGTCAGAGCAATAGGCACTGTGGGGGACATTACAACTCCCAGACCGCCCCGAATGATGGATTTCTTATTTGTTAATTAGCTCTGGATCACTAAACTATCCAGCTCAAGAGACAAACACATTTTTCTGATGTGAAGGAATGGAAAGTTGGCACACGGGCTTGCAAACACTTTTTGAACTGCATCTTGCATCTAATAAGACTTCTTGATACAGATGCACCATCAAGGGCTTTATTGGCCTTGATTTAGGGCCACTATCTAAAGTCAACTGCCTGATAAGGATGAGAAATGTGGATGTGGAGGCTCACCTACTGGACAAGTTGGCAGCAACAGTCATTATTACCGTGTTCTTCCCCAAATGTATTTAATATTAGAGTTACCGTTCAGACTGGATAAACCAGGAAAATTAGGACAAAATATGGTGTAAAAATAATGTAATTACCCCCAAACCTGACATTATAAGCCTCAGAAATTCAGAGCTGAGGTAAATTTAAAGGAAATCCAAGCTGCTAAGCTACAAAACTCTCATATCGTATGGCCCAAGCACTCTTAATTTGCATTGGAACAATACTGTGAAATAACTATTTTATTATAATTACAAATACTACAGCATTCTACAAAATTCAAATTAGAGATACGATTTTCAACTATGAAGTATTGCTAAATGTCCTACATTTATAAGAACCATATCTTCCATCCCCACAGTTTCTAGTTTAAATAACTTCCAGAAATTTGAAGGTGCTAAATAAAGCAAATACAAAATTACATGATTATTTCATACTTTTTTTTTCAAACAAATCTGCAGTTATGTTCGTGACTCGTTTCTAATTTCTGCCCCAAAACAAAGTTAAAAAATAAGTGTACAAACAATAATTTTAAGGTGAACAATCCCATTGAGGCAAAGTTTGGAGAAAATTTGCAGGAAGTCAGTTTTGTAAAGAGTGAGACTATTTGTTTGGAAACATGCAAAGTTGATAAGCAGTAACCCCAACACACATTTGATAAAGAGTATAGTGGCTGCCCTGTATCTATATCAGCTACTCACGTTATAAATCAGCACAGTGTAAGGCAACTGTCAGAATAGTGAGAAATATTACTGGAATTCAGGAAATAATGTAAATTAAGCAAATTTGAAATTTACTAAACACCTGTTCACTGACAAGTCTTTAACAACAACAACAAAGAAAATTAAACAGGCCAAATTATTGATAACATTTTTGGGTATTACGGGGTTTCAACATGGGCAAACATAACTTAAACTAAACATAGCATGGTCTTAAACATAGCATAAGTCTTGAAGTTTAGTTGCACTCCAGCAGCGAGGGAAGTTATGTTAATTTCTCAGTTTATTAATGTTTTCCACAAAATTGGTGATTCAAATTAAAACAATTACTTTTAAATTTTTTGTGGAGCAGGAAATGGCCTCTCCAAGTCCTACTATTGTTTCTCAATTACTTCAGCTAACTGATAGCATTACCTATTCAGAATCACCTCACAGTTTTAATCCTGCTGCTTTCTAAGTAGGTAATCCTGAGAACTAGTTTACCAAAAAAATATTCATGATCTTCCAATGAAAAGGAAAAGCAGGATGGATGAATGTTCAAATATTTTCAAGTTTCACATTTCAGAAGGAAATTCAGAGATATCCTTATTTTTAAATCAATTGAAATCATGGTAAATGAATAATTCTGTGGAGTTGTGGTTGGCTAAAAGAGGAAAAAGCATTTAGGCTTCTTTGTGTTAGTAATTACTATAATTATAAATGACACAATTATCAGATTAGGGGGTGTTGAACATGCTATTCCTAAATCATTCCTCCGCAACAACTCAACTTTTATTTCTGCTTTGAAGGGTCATTTCAGCAATGATTTGTACAATTACACAGCAAATGAAAGGAAAGTAACCCTCTATCCCCTTTATTGTGCTGTGTGTACCATGAAAGAATGGAGCCATTTTTCAGTAACATTTTTGAAACTTAGTGACTTCGAGACCTACCTAATGAAAATCAACATGCTTGCTCCAATGGCATACATTAGAAAAATTGTATCACAGGGAGCTGGGGGCTTTCAGATCTTCCAAAAATTGTTCCATTGCGACTTGAAGAAAACTTCAAAGTTTCTCAAGAACAGGATTCTCAAATATCCCATTTACCTCCAAAGGTGCCCAAGTGTTCCTCAATTAAGTTATCATGCCCAATGCTCTGTTTCTGCATGTACTCAGCATACATCAGCTTGCTGGGGATGAGGACACCTTAACACTTCACCTCAAATTATATTCTCAGCCAAGATAATCCCTCTAGCTATTCCACCCTAAGCACTAGGATAGCAGAAATAATGATAATAAACATAATGCTTTAAAAAAAAAAAAAAGAGAAAAGACACAAACAATGGAAGAGTGAGTGATGTGCTCTTCTTCAGAGTAACTTAATGAAAGAAAAGTCATTGAATAAAATGCCTAAGCAACCCTTGGAGCAGAGATTTGATTTCTTTCCTTCCTTCCTTCAAGCTAAGTGCTCTAATAACTAAGTCACAGAAAAATGTTCTTTTTTTCTGAACAGAATAATCTGAATTTTCTTCTGAAAAGATGCAAAAAATCTCTAGTCCAGTCCAATCTATTTTCTAGCGTTTTAAAGTCTCTCAGCTTAAATGTTCAAAGGAACTCAGGATCTTTCAAATACAGTAAATTCATAAATGCAATCAGATTTTTTGGTTTTATTTTAATTGGTGATTGCCACCACAGGCAGAAGTAAATGAAGATGTCTCAAGATGAGGAAAGAGCTATAGCTTAGAGATGGATGCTAATGCAGAAACTTGTGGGGCTAGAACATATCCATCTATTGCTCAGAGGGTATGCAGGGCTATGGAATCTAAATAATAATTAAGTATCATTGTAAATGCTCGATCTAAATTCAGATGTCTCAGTGCTAGTAAAATACATTTAGGGCACTCCAGAAAATTTACCTTAGATCTCTCATCGCCACAGAGACATTCAAGGCTACAAACATCTCTAAACCACTGTTACACTGTGTGTTGTATAGAAAGAAGAGGTTAAAAAAGAGGAGAAAGCTTCTATAATGGTGTGTAGACAGAAAGGTGCTCATTGTGGTCATCACTAACTGCCCCACTCTGAAAAGAATGAATGGGTGTGAGAAAAAGATGCAGACTGAAAAAAAATCAACCACCGTGAACAAGAGGCTAAGCTGAGAAGGATTTTGAAAGCTACAGGAAAGGGTACAGCATGGCCTTTCAGCAGGCCTAGGGAACTTTGTTGTAAAACAGTTACATAAGCCAAGTTCAAAAACAATGTATTGGAAAGAAAGAAAAGCTTATGGATGGAGCTCTTACTGGCACATCAAGAGCAGTTTACCGTAAGTGACTGTCTCATTCTTATTACAGCAAGGTCCTGAAATTAGTGTTTCTGTCTTTTGATATTTCTCCCAAGTTGAGTGCAATACTATTCAAGAATGGTCTTTTCTTAAGCTGTCATATAAAACTGAACTTACTCTTTTGGATACAATGGGGAGCATGTCCAAGCAAGGACTTCTGTATTTTTAGAGGCACTGTTTACTCCAAGTAGTTTTATTGTCAGCATAGTTTCCCTTGGAAGGGCCTTTATTCGTAGAGGAAAATTGATTCTAAAAGAAAATCAGAAAAGAGAAAAATAAAAGTTAAAAAAAAATTGAGCATTGTTACCACAAGTGAGTTCTTTCTACATTCTTCTAGATGCCTTAACACATATATCAAGCTATAAATTACAAGAGTTGCACTGCAAGAAAATGCAACTGATGGATCTCTTCAATACATTGATGAGTATGGCCAACCATTAATTTGGGTTATAGTACTTGAGAAGAGGCATGTAAAAACTCATTCGCTTCAGTGGTCACCACTAGAGCTGACAAAGGCAGGAAAAGCTTAGTTAAACTTTTGTTTTCTTTTATTGCCTTATCAATGAAGGACTATTTTAGAATAAGCATCCCCTAAGGCTGAATTGTAAACAAATAGTTATTTGCTACCTTGTGTCTTCAGAGGAAAACACTACTTAATAAACTGAAAGTTGCTTGTGAGCAGAATGTGATAATCAGTCACTTGTTCAGATGTGCTTTCCTGTTGCGGTATTTCCCAATCACAACATAAAGGCAGATTTTGTCTTAACAGCAATGAGTCATTCACATTCACTCTCAACTTTGTATTGACCATTAGCAAACTTGGTTGGTCATTTAATTCGTTTATATAGATTATATGAATTGATTTAATATCATAATTTAGAACAATTCTAATAAATAAGATACCTTCATGCTGTATGGAAAAATCATGCATGTAACTACCCAGATATACACAAGTCTATATTTTCTTTTTCCCGAAGAGACCGTTTATGGCAGACAGTAGACTTCTAGCTTTTTCCATGTATATTCAGTGCAAACTTAAATTTCTCAAGTGGAAAGTGAAATTAATTACATTTTTTTCTGTATAAACAAAATCAATATAAGGAGCTAAAGGCTAAAAGAATTATTCCGCATTGACAGCATAAGCATTAAGAAAACAAAAGATCTGCATAAACTTGAAATTAAGAAATCAAATTGAAAGATAAATTTAAATAATATAGTTTCCATTTGATTTTCAGATACTCAACCTAGACTGGCAGCACAATGCCACTATCAGCATTTTTAAAAAGGTATAGTCATACTTAAACAGTAAGCAAATGTAGAAATCAGTATTTAAAATGTATAGTACCCTGGAAAACATAAGGATTATGGGTGGCAGAAATAAGACAAGGTAAAAGCATGAGGTAAAATTAGCATAAGATTTTGCTCCTAGTTCCAAACTGTTAAAATTCTATTGGCTTCCAGAAAGTTTCCTTGAATGCACTGAGGAGCCACTGAAAGAAGGTAGGCAGCTTTCAGCTGAAATTCTGAAGTACTCCAAATTAGCACTAGTGTCAAAATTTCAGATGATCAGTCCTAAACATTTGGAAATCCAAATTTGCATACCTCTCTCTTTGAATAACAAAGCAAGACAGCAATTTCCCACTCTTTCCAATTAACATGAATAGAATTGAGAAGCAATTCTCAACTGTCTTCCCACGTGCCCCTATTTATAGCTTTCAATTCTGCTTTCCCTGTCTCATGCCCTCTTCCTCGCTCATAATCACTTAGAAACAATTATTGGGAAACTGAACTGTTTTACATTCTATAGATAGCTTGTCTGTCTTTTTCACTTACAGGCCAGCAATTCTGCCCGTGTTCCATAAAACTGTTTGACAAAGAGTTACCCTTAACTTTAAAGCACTCAATGCTGTGAAGAGACAAAAAAATCGAGACGTGTTTTCTAACACAGATGTTTGTTAACACTCCTTGTGAACTTGGAGCAAGGAAAAAACTCACAATAATCTCACTGCAGAAAGCAAATGCTTGCCAGAGGTTCCCTAGGACACAATATATGGCACTACCAGATGTACACCAGTAGGAAAAGGACCTGGAAACTCTGACAAGGGTTAGACATCCCGACAGTTAAAGTATGAGTCAAAGACGAGCAAAATTTCCCTTCCAGTGACGTGTGATACACAGAGAAGGAGAATACATGTATTGCTTTTATGAACTTTGAATAATGCAAGTGTGAACTTGCCCACTTGGTATTATCCTTTCTGACTGCATGAGGCTGAGTCAAATGGATGACTAGGAAGAAAGAGGAAATGGAACAATGGCCAGAAATAAGACTCCCTGTGGGTGAACAATTTCAACAGTAGTTGAGAAGAACAGAGGAGCTACTCACTGAGAAGGTGTTATTCACAGATGTTAGACAAAGTCATGCAGCTGGTTTCAAAGGCCAAGGGCCTAATTATCATAAAAGCACTCAACACAGAAGAAATCTGGGGCAATACAGGCATTGTCCTGAGAGAGTATAAAGAAAATAGAGAAACCAAACAAAATATGGAGAAGAGGGAAAGCCAATGCCAAGAAAAGTATCTAAGGTGATGAATAGTAGGCTTAATGTTAATTCCATATTTCATGTCTGTAGGTTTAACATAAATTATGGAGGATGGAAAAAGAGGAGATGATGGAGTAAATATGGTAAGAGCAACCAGCTAAGATAACAGAAAGAAAATAATTAAGAGGTCCCAGTCATTGAAAAATTAAACTGATGAGAAAATAAGGGGGGGCAACTTTTGGACTTGATTATGTGCTAGATAGTATTAGCCTGTTCGAACTCTGCACTAAGATGACAAAGATAACACACAATTTCTAAAGCAAAAAGTATACTCTTGGAAAAGGACAAACAGAAGAAACACTAAATGAGACAACCTCCTTAGGTATCAAATGATTCCCATCTTTTCTGAGAACATTCTGGGATAGACTATTATAGAAGACTTCAACAGAAGCTCACATTTAAACACAAAAACTATCAAGTTAATGTTCCGAGAGTAACTGGTTATAAAGCACTTGAAAACACAAACTAAACACATGAAAATCAGCAAATAAAGCAAACCTTGTCTTTGGTAGAAACTCTCTTCCTAGATTCCCAGTCATCAAAAGACTACTCTCCATTTTTTTGCCTTGAGTCAATCCTAATCTAAGATCAGGACTCATTTTGAATTAGCTAGGGTTATTTTTCAGTCTGATTAATCCTTAACTGTATAGACAATATTTGACTTCCTAATGTAATAGAACCTCTTCCTGGTGACCTTTTACCACATGCATTTTCGATGGCTGTGGTCAACTGAAAAGAACATATGGGTTAGAATGAAAGTAGCACTTTGTAACTCAAGGCAAGAAACTTTACAAAAAGGGAATTGTCTCCTCTGTAAACTTTTTATGCAAACATATTCCCTTCTATTTCAGGAAGGCGATGTTTCAGCCAAAAGATAACTAAGAGTGAACATAGCTTAGTAACAGTTTTGAATGACCCAGACTTCCTGCACCAGGAAATGGTGCCCCTTGATGACCTGGAAAAACAATTGCAGTAATACTTACTTCATTAAAATACTCTATTTTTTAATCAATTCCAGCTTGAATTCTAGCAAAAAGTATTCACTAATGTTTATAAACATGTATTTATTGTAGGAAAGCCAAACCAGCCTGTTCCTGACTATGTTGTAAAATATGCCAGTTAGGCATGTAGCACCACCTCTACTGTTCCTTCTCTCCATGTATTTCAAAATATTCTGAATAAACTGACTGTTCTGTCAAGTTTGGTGCTGTTTATTTATTCTTTCTGAGAGGGTTAGCAGCACAAATAGCAAAAAACACATTTTCTCATTATAGAACTGTGACAAGTATTTCATATTTAAAATAAATTAAAAACAACATAAACATTTCCTTCGCTATGCACTTTTTCATGCAGGAAAGATCTTCTGGCATCACCATCCTACCTAATATTCTGGTACTACACCAAGGTCATACTGTGGTAGGCACAACATACTAAAGCAATGAGTTCCTGTCTTTATGTGAAAACATTTGATTTTGTTGTTAAGTGCTATGTTGGATTTGGAAAAAACCCCAGAATCTATTGTCATGATCTCAAGATGTTCATGTCCTGCAGTAAGCAGGACATGTCTGCGTGTAACAGGTTTGACATGAAAAGGTTTTCTTCCATTTGACCAGCTTCAAACTGTAGTATGTGTTAGACAAAGGCAAACAGAAGTTATGAATTACCCTCTGCATTCAATTATAATTTTAAAAAAAAACACTTTCAGCTCACTTGTAGCCTTTGTTCAATTATAATGTAGTCAAGCTGCTTTCAGATTTAGAATACAATAAACAGTGATGTAAAATACCAAAAATTTGAAAGATTGTAAATATAAACATGTCATGCTCAGGAAACTGGAAAAATACAATATTACCACCAAATCATAAAAAATTGCCTACTTTTTCTCCCCCATCTACTGCAAATATGCTTTTTATCATCCCATTGCCTTAAGTGAATGTTTTTTGTATGCCTTGTTTTTCAGCGGGTCATTTTCCTCAAAGCAGACAGGCAGGTGGCAGGCATGTTGGTGGTCCTTGCTCTAAAATTCCAGCCTCAAACTAAGGTCCTCATTTTAAAACTGCAGATAGTTCTTAATACAAAACAAACCAAAAAAACCCACAGAACTGAAACCCAACCAACCAACCAAAAAGAACCCCAAAAAACATAAGCCCACAAAAGCCTTGTTCCTTCCTTAAAGAAATGTTACATTAGGTTCTCGAGTTGGATTGCATACCTATTAGAGGTGTATCCAAAGGGCTGAAGTTCTCAAAAGAGAACAGAAATACCGCCTTTTGTTGCATCTCCTTTTGGTTCAAGTATTCCTCCAGGATGTCCCCAGTGAACGAAAGCTATCCACAGACCAGCTTTGTTTAGCTTATTGTCAGACCAGACTTAGCTTAGTCCTGTTCCTCTTCCTCTGGCTATTCAACTCCTTTCACACTCCCATCTCCCTAAGTTTCTCTGAATTCTGTTGAGTTTAATTTGCCCAGAAGAAGATCCCTGATAAAGATGTGGGTCTTTCTTTTTGAAAATGAATATTCAATGTGTAAAATCTGTCAGACAAACATATATCAAACACAGACCAAAACTTACTTCTCGTTCCAGTCAGCCAGGAAAAAGAAGGATCTTTTAAGTGGTATATTTTTGCAGATCTTGACTTGACATATTGTCTTCCCAGCGTAAGTTAGTGAACAGGTAAAAGAGAAAACTTTGTAACTACAAAGGGAATGGAAACAAAAAAGAAAGAAAGAAAGATTAATTGTAATGTAACATGTCCAGCACAGTAAATTTAGGAGTAACTATTCAGAAACTTGTGAAGATCCATCCTTACATGCAAAAAGAATTAAACTAATGAATCTTATATCAATATGGGAGGGTGGAGGAGGTTTTTTTTTGGTTTTTTTTTGTTTTTTTAATGTTCAGCATTCAGAAAAAGTACTACAAAAGACACCTAAGTTCTGCTCCATGTATTTTGTCATGAAGATCAATATTTTTTTTTCATAATTGCCATCAAGGAAAGTTTGGATATAAGTTTTGAAGTGTTACAACTTGCTCGTGATACAACTTCAGTCAACAGTAAATCTATTTATATTTAGTTTTCCCAATTGGTGAAAAACAGGTCAGTAATTAAGAGAATCTACGCATTCACTACAGCAGAAGCATTAAAGCCCTCTGTGCTGGTATTATTCATACGCTTAACTGACTAGCTTCATAGTGTAATTTGGGTCTGGGGCTATCTGTTGGTTTGATATTCTTCTTACTGAAGTCATAAAATTTTAGTCAAAATAGAGGAATAGCATATAATCAACTAATGTTCTTAACTAGTCTTGTAACTTCCAGATCTTCCTGCCTCTCTCAATTTTAGACCACATTCTGCACAAGAATTATGAACATGGGAAACAGAGTCGAATCTGAACAACAAATTTGAAGCATTTGCAGATTGAAGGTGCCTGGCTTTATCTTATTTTACAAGTATGACTGTTGATCTTTTCCAGAACATTATAGTAATTGTTATAATTATTGTAGCAGATATGCTTTTTTTTTTATCTCTCTTTTTTTTTTCCTGTCCTTTAAAAAAAAAAAATCAAAGATAAAGAACTGGAATCTGTAGTACCTATGAGGTATTGATACAGGGAAAGAAAAAAAAAAAACCCTTACAAGACTAGAAAATGCTTCTGCTCTTAAATATGGCATCTTTCCTCTAGAGTCTAAACATTACAAAGAGTTGGAGAATAGTGCGGGAAATAATGGGTTTTAATACAATCAAAAAATTAAGCACTGCTGTTTAAACAGAATTATTGATACACAATATACAGATATAGCCCTGATTTATACACCAAAAGGACCTAATCCTGGAAAGATTAATGCTTATATAATGCTTCAGACTAACTGAAGTGCAGAAATAAGAATGGGAAGTATGCATGTGAATGAAGTTAGTAAAAGTATTTGAGGAAAGTAGGTGTCAGAGCGGCAGCCCACATTAAGAAGTTCATGCTAGCTATGAATACTGGAAAGACTAGGAAGGGAGATTAAGGAGGAAGAAAGATTCTCATTTTCACATGCTTTAACATAGCATTCAAGTCATCAGTGGCCTTTAGGCCATATGTAATTTCACATTTTTCTGGTAAAACATAAAATGCAGTGGGAATGGCATAACCATCTGCAAAATCATTATAGTGATTACAGTTCTGTATTTTATCTTAACTAATGCAAATTCTCTCACATTTTTATTAAACTGCTAATTACATCTAATGCTCACTCTCTTGCTCACAGTTTAATGCAAGTGATCCCACTATTTTTTTGTCAGTCATTCAGAATTCAAGGTAAAGTGGGAGTAAGGGGAAAATATTACTAAAAACTTGGAGAACGGCATTTTCACTCATAAAAATAACGCTACCGGACTGTAGTCACCAGTCCCTCTTTGATTGCACTGAGCTGGTAAGAGGAGAACGCCAGTTTTGTTCAGAGTAGGAAAAGCAGTTACTGGAAGAGACAACTAATTTGGCCAAATTAACAATTCAGAAGAGAACATTTCCATCATCTTTTTATTAAAGATGCCTCCCTTTTTTCTTTCCTTTGTTATGCTGATACACTATGTATACTTGGACCTATAAACTATACTTATTTTAACCACTATCTATAAAGGGTATCATCAATGCACACGCTAAGCCAAGTAATGCAGTTTGAATACATCAAGAGCAAAAATTGCTGATAAAGCCTCATTCAGATTGAGTTTCAGCAAGCACCCCTCTGTTTAGTGGGAAGCTGACCTTCTGTCCTTCCAGTTACTTGTGCTACAGAGGCCACACAAAGTCCCAGTCCAAACTCCCTTGGCAGGCAGCACCTACCCTTTCCCCCCTCCCTCTGAGCAAGTCAGTCACACAAGCATTTGTATGCATACCCTTCAAGGGCACTGCTCTGACCTTGCTTCCACTGCTCTCCTTCCACCCTGGTCAAGGGCAACCATCTAAGCCACCGCCTCGATTCTCCATCTGTCTATGGGGCCTGGAAGTCTCTTAAGTCAAGCTTAAGCGCACTTCGTGCTAGAAAAACAGTGGAGGTACACCCACTTACTCAGTCTCCAACGTTAATATAGGAATATCACCAAAACAACAAGGTAGGCTAGCGTCTCTGAAAAACGTGTGTTCATAAGAGACAACACCCCGTCTTGTGAACAGCTGCTAGATCTCCTCCTACCTGTTCACCCAGGCCTCTGGGATGTTATGGGCAGCGTAAACAGTGAAGCTGAGCTGGGAATCCAGGCTGATGTCTGCACATGAAGGGCTTTTAGGTATGCTGGCAAGCTGGAAATTCGCATCAAAGCTGCTGCTGTAAACATGGATGAGACAAGAGATGGCCACGGAGAGCTCAGTGACAGCAGCCTCTATTAACGCTGAAAGAGAGAAAGAAATAAAGGTTAGCAATAGGTCATTCATGAAGATCCATATTTATCTTAAACCATCAGTTATGGCTTTGAAATGCTTCCAAATAAAATTTAATTAAAATGACATAACCTACCAACTGAAGCCAATTAGCCATCTGTGCTTCTGAAGCCAGCCTTAGCTCACTTCTGGTGTATCACTAACAGTCTTTCATTACAGTGCTTTCAAATTAAGGCATTTTCAAAGTAAGCATTGTAAACTACAGCAAGCTAGCGTGCGCCTCAGATATGCCATTTTAGTCTGTTAATTTTTGTACTGGAAGGATTTTTATTATGTAGGTATTTTGTAATTTCAGCAGCTAAGTAGCTTCTTAATTCAAGGGAACTGGCAATGCAGCAGTAGAACAGAGAAAAGGCACTGGTTAAATTTGAAGACTATAAAGCTGTTGCAAGTGTAGGTATACAATTCATAAAATATATACAATAGCAGCCACAATCAGACATAGTCAGCATTCAGATGGTCATGGATTGGTGATAAAATTGCAAGATGGACACTGAGATACAGACCTATAGATATATGAAATGCAGGCTGCAGCCTTATTTATATCACACCTTATTTATGCTATTTCTTCTGGCTTCAGCTCTGCAGTGCTCTTTTTCTGCAATTACTGGCTTTTATCCATCTTCCCTCTCTCTGTGTTTTTGGAGCAGCTAGGGGATTGCCTGATTGCCAGTGTAAATTAAAATCCCAGTCCTGGCAGCCTCCATTGAGTGAAGAGCGCTGGTACAAGCACTCATTTCTCAGGCAAGGGACAAGTTGAGAGAGAAAGCGTCAGAGTACATTGTATCATTCCAAGATCAGAGTGATATGTCTTCCAAGAGCAGTACCCCAAATTCTCCTTTTTTCCCCGCTTCTAAGTCATGGATTCCTATGTGACCAAGAACATACTCTCATCACCTGTTACAGTTCCTGACATACTCCCTAAACTTGTCTGGCCATTGTATCCGGCAGCCCTCTATTACCTGTCTAATAGTGTCTACTGAAAAAAATAAATTCCCAGGAATAGGAAGCCTGACACTTCCTGACACATTGCTTATATTAGCTTTTTATACTCAGGATAGGTGCAGGAATCCTGCCCAACATCAGATACACATACCATGATTCGCTGGACTTAGCTATCTCAGTTTACTGACAGAAATGTCTCCAAAAAACATATCCTCAGCCTGGAATTTTATTCCCCTTCTTTTGATACCTTTTGCCTTTAAACTAGCAAATACTCAGAACTACTGATTCACAAAATGCATTGCTAACAGTGCAATGGAGTTATTTCAGTCTTAATTTTATAATAGACAAATTTTAATTACATAACAATAGAGATATACATAAAGTTGAAATAGTTTGATATATAGTGGCATTTGCTACTGGAAATACTGACAGGAAATTATAGCATTCATGAAGGACTGGCTAGAACACTACTCCTTGTTGTGTTGTAATCATCTTCCACACATGAAAAGTGAATCATTTTAGGGCCTAATAGGTTAAGAAAACTCAGTCCTTTTACTCTCTGCTTGTGTATACTCCTCTGTCTAGCACTCGTTTTTAATTATCTTTATTTATTGTCTTTACAGTTTTCTCCATTTATCATGCTTCACTACAATTGTTTTGAATAAATCTTTTCCTTTAATGAATGTTTTCCCTAGAATACCATTTTATTCTCATACCCAGTTCTCTTGGATGTGTAATAACTTAGTACCTTCCAAAATAAATGTTTAATTTGTACTGAATTCTTTTACATTCCAAGGAATTACCTACAGTCGTATACATAAAGCCTTCTTAAGAGGTCCAGAAGAGGACATCAATGGACAATTATTTGAACCAGTATTTTATACTTTATCTGAAATGTACCAAATTATTTAAAGAAAAACAGATACTTAGGAGACTGCCTGGCTTCAATCTGTTCAAAGTGGCAGACAGGTAGATGTAGCGCAATACCAAAGCCTTTATTTATGCAAACTGGCCTTTTGAAGTCAATGATTACAGTGGAGCCTTCTCAGCATTTTCTCCAAAAGAGGGTGAAATGTAGCTCAGAATCTGTGTAAACTTCCTGCTGTGGGTTGAAATACACCCTTTGGCCACCAGCAGTTTTTATCCAATGCATATTCTAGGCTGTAAGTCAATGTTTCAAATTTTGTCTTCAGAACAAGAGGGTAAATATTTTCCATAATAGAAAATTTACACATGCGAGGCAGGAAGTGAATAAGATGCAAGGTGCCTATCGCTATATCCAAGCTATCCTTGCCACGTTTGAAGAAGAACGACTCTCACGATTTACCTGAGACAAAACTGAATACCAGATACGTAAAAAACAGACAAAAAAACCCCAAACCACCAAAACTGAGAGAAAACAAGGAAAAAGCACAATTTTGGCCTCAATTATTTATAACATGCTTTGATCTGTCAGTGGTGAGGTTGCTGGCTGTCAAGGACCTGCCCACCCTGCAAGATCTACGTGGACAGATGGAGCAAGGTTAACAGTCTTCACTTAGTTGCAGAGGATGTCCATGAGATTCCCTGTTGAAGGGAGCTGGGAAATGTTCTTTTTCCTCTCTCAAATTTCTGCCTTTTGCCCGTGGGTTTGCAGTCTGTGCCTGAATGAAGAAATAGATCCAGTTTGGAAGGAGGGCCTGCAGGAGGGCTACAGGCTGTCTCTCACTGAGATGGTGTGTAAGGGCTGAAGACAGCAATGGGACAATCAGTTCAGCTGCCAGCAAAGGGAGACAAATGAAACTTCAGCACTATTTATGTAACTATTAGGAGATCCAGAATGAAGATTTTCTCAGGAATAGAGTTCCTCAAGTGTAAGCAAATGTCCAAGTATGATCTGGCCTGCAGCTGCACAGCATTTTTTCTATATTCATTCTCTTACTCGTCAGCTTTCAGTTTAAAATGACTCTATGGTTTCCATGACAGTCAGCCCTTTCTCCGCCTCCCCCTCCCCTCCCCCCAGTCTTCACTCATTAAGCCCGGTAGCAATTAACTAAATTAAAGAGAAACATCTTGGCTAGTCTGTAAGTGTCCATTACTCACAAGAGTTGGTCAGCATCTTTTCACTGTATTTTTATGAGCTGCTGAATAGGATTTGGTACACTGAAATTATATCATCCATTCATGAAGCCAGAGAACTTTACTGCTTTTTATGACTTTTATGATTAATAAATCTTAGATGAGAAAGGACTATGGTGTTTCACTGATTTACATAGCATAGGCTATGGACTTCCTGCAGCAGATTCACAGCTTCAGCTATGCCAGAGTTTATTTTCTAGAAAGGTGTTCCAGGCATAGCCAGTATCTAGGAGACGATGAATACACCACCTAGCAAAACGAATTGTGACCAAGATTAATAATCTCACAACTCAAACCTCATAATTTATTTCTGGTGTGAAATTATTTGGCATCACCTTCTCAGTGAAGGTGAGAAGAAATGGGACTTGCAGAAACAAGATGAGACCAAGGGAAGTGAACTTTAACCACAGCTGCCAGATATGCTTATTTCTGACACATGTTCCTTGCACACGAAGTTTGAAGGAATAAATTTTAGCCTTGGTGAGATACAGAACAATCCATACCAACCCTAAAAGTGTTAATGAATATGCCTGCAGATGCCTTCAAGATTTAGTAAGGAACATATTAGCATTCCTTATGGAAAACCACTTTCTTCTCAGTCCAGTAATACAATTCACATACTATTTTAGTGCCAGACCTTCCAATAGAGTAGGTACTTTGCTGATACTGCACTAGCAGATGATCTCAGTTTAATACATAATAAACATGCCCTCTCTGACTCTGTATACACATTTTCTCTGGGTAAAACATGACAAATATCTGGTTGAACAGAATTTGGAAGGAAGTCTTAAGACCCTTGTGACCCCTTAAAGATATTTTGGACAACAGGAGGTTGTTGTTCTTTCCCACTTATTTTCAGAGAGAAGAAAAAAAGCAAGTTTAGGTCACACACACATATGCAAAACACCCAGAAAAAACCAAGCCCTTAAGAGTTAGGTAAGGTGCTAAGCAGTGGTAATTAGACCATTATTATAGTAAGAAAAAGGCAAAACATGAAAAGGCTGTAATGCAAATACTGATCAGGTGCAGCTTCCAAGCACCAATTTACCTTATTGTTTTCTCCTACTAGTTGAAGAATCCTATGAATTATCCCTTGAAAGAAACTTAAAAATCTCCTGCTGTCCTGGTATCAAAAATGTCTTTGCTACTATATGCTTTATATAGTAGCAAGGCCTTGGTAAATTCTGTTTAAATTTTTTTTGAGAACTCATGGGGGTTGTAGTTATTTCAAAATTGGTCTAGGTTAAAAACCCCCTGGCTTTCAGAACAACCTATTAGGATGTAACACAGCAACAACTTAGAGGTAAAGAGCCATGCTCAGATTTGAAAACAATGCAGGAGACACTTAAGGAGATGAAATGCAATCAATAAAAAGCTCTTGACATTTTTCTGTATTCTGAAACAAAAAGTGATTTTTCCAAAAAAAAAGCTATAATGGCTTTGTGCTAGGAAAAGAAGGAAGTTGAATTTTCAATTTTATATAGGAAAGCCTTCAAAAAACCTCGAATTTTTGGGGGGAGGGAAGGTGTTGGGGCAGTGAAACTTGCTGTGGCAAATATTTTTATGATCAGGTCTGGAAGCAACTATCGTATCACATGCACAATTAGTGAACCTTTACATTACACCTGTAAATGTAATGACAATTTCATTAAATGTATCATCACCAAGGTATCTGATTTCTGCATTTACTCAAAAAGACAGCAACTCCGGCAATGCAGTTGGAAAAGACTGTTGATTCAATATCATCAGTTCATGGTGCATACTAGACTTTCTGGGATGGGTCCCAGAGAACTACTGATCAAATTCCAAAAGCTGCTTATTATGTCTGATCCAATGAAATCCCTGCCTGAAGTAGCAACGCTGTAGACATTGTATAAACATTCATTCATCAGCTTTTGAGAAACACGCTCAGGCTCAGTTTTGTACAAGCTTGCAGTCTTGTCTTTTCATACTCTGGATTGCAGCAAGCTCCAGCGCTAAATCCCTAACTTTAATAATCTCATTCTTTATTTTCTGTGAACGCTTGATGCTGCAGAACGATCCTAATGCCTAGAAATGCCTATCACTCCTCACATTTAAGAAGAAATAAAAAAATACTTTGAGCACTAAAACATTAATATAATCTTCTGAGGACTTCATACAGAGGAAAAAGAATGTGATCCATACTTAGGCATAACATATAAGTACTGCTCTGTTCACAGCAATGGAATAATTTGGTCTACAGAGATACCACTGTTAATGGAACCAGTTACTGTAACACTAAATCAAGGTTAGATATTTTGAATATAGTCTTTGACTTGCTCAGTCCATGGTCAATTACTAATATTAAACCTCTGATAATTTTTTATTAAAAAGAAAGATTAAAGCAGTTTCTAAACAAATTATTACATAAGGTTTTAATTTTAATAGTATCCTTTATCTTTTTCTCTTTTGTTGTAGAGAGACGCCATAATGAAGAAAACCAAAACTCTTTTATGATACGTACAGTAATAACCATCACTTAGGGAAGGAACAAGAGAGGAAAAAGAAATTATTAGTAAGAGTAACTGCCGCTCTTGCTGTTCAAACTTGATCTTGTTTTCTTCAAGATAAATGTGAATACATACAAGAGACAGAAGAGATCAGTACAAATGGAAAATGCAGTCTGTTTCCTCCTCGGCTGTCAATGCTGGCTTCATTTGCAATTGCGCTGCTAGAGAAAGCAAAGCACATGGTTTTTAGCTTTCCAGAGATCTGGAAAAATTTACCAGCAGTGAGCTAAGGTGGTGGTTTTACCTTACTTCTGGGTCACACACTTGCAAATTTTTGCACGCCTGCAGCTCTAGCCAGCAAAGCATAATGAAGGGAAAAGAGGGCGGCAAGCAAGCGAGGTGGAAAAGGAAACACAAAAGTTATTTCATCAAGAATGTGCATCTCGCCACCCAGTTGTTTTTCACTTCTAGCTTCAGCAGGTGAAAATATCATCTGGATTACTCTCAGGCTCAGTGTCTCTAGGTCAACAGAGGGGGAGGCCCCGTGGCATTATCATGTAGGTGAGCACTGAGAAGACAGGGACTAAGAAAAGCTTGTGATCTCCAAAAGAAAAGATGTGTAGAATGGCTTTGTCCACTTCTTGGGGATCAGGCCTAGGTTCCAGCAGATCAGTTTTGGTAATTGCTCTCACATTTTGGTTTTGTCAGACGTGCCCTTAACACCAGCTTTGATACAATAGCTAGACTTTTCTCTCTCTAGCTCTCTTAGCTCTCATTAGCCTCACTTTAAATATTTTGCTGGCTTTTAGAAGTTTAATAGGTGCAGATGTAAGGCATGTGTTATGTTTTAAGGTACAGGAAATGTATATCACTGCATGTAAGAGGTCAATTTGAATTTTGGTTACCTTGGACAACTTTGAATGCAGCCTTCTCCACAGAATGACTAATGGCCTGGCAAGTTCTGACTCGCAATCAGTAAGTTGCAGTTTCTAATATTACA
Organism: Chionis minor; assembly: GCA_013398295.1. Taxonomy (NCBI): domain Eukaryota; kingdom Metazoa; phylum Chordata; class Aves; order Charadriiformes; family Chionidae; genus Chionis; species Chionis minor. The sequence continues at coordinate 902,369 of VZSF01000119.1, forward strand.
CTACCGAAAGGATTCTGCAATTGTTATGAAATTAGGGTGTGCCGAGAACAAACAGAGAAGCATCACTATTCACAGCTGAAAGTCTCCGGGCATAAATAATTAGGTAGAGAAAAGTAGAGAGTAAAAGAGTCTGATTCCTTTACTGTTACTCAATAAATCAGATTTTCCTTGAGGAAGCTGCTGATTCAATGAAGTCCCAATTTGGAAATATCTTTAAGTAGAGCAATTTTTTTATATCCAGGTTTTCTGAACAGTGTGCAGAGGAAGATGTTTCTGAATTAGATGTTGATTAGTAACTATTCATTCTTTTCATCATCAAGAATTAGTTGCTGTTAAGAATGCTAAAAAAAATAATCATGGGATAAATGACTATATCCAAGGGAGAAGAATCCTACAAACTGTATTTACCTTCTCCTCCCTTCCGCACCTGCATGTTCCCCCCCCTCCCCCGGCCCTCCAGCTGCTTAGCTTTTCCTGGCAGCTTACAAATATAGTTGCTGTTTCTTTGTTTGCTGTTCATGATGTTGAATAATGGTGAAACAACAAGCCTGGCATTTGGAATCCTGCATTTGCAGTACCTCTGTGTTTTGAAAGGCTGCTGCAATCTTTGCGCCTTTTTGCCTCTCTGAGCGCACTGCGATGAAGAAAAGGAGACAGAGGAAAAAAGAAAGAGGGGAAAAAAAACCCATTTCAGGGGGCACCTTTTTCCTCAAACAAAATGGAGAGAGATCAGCATTCCACAACACACCCCAGCCAGCCACGGAGGGGTAGAGCAGGACCCGAGTCCCAATGTGGCTGGCCCCTCTGGGGACCCGACACAGGCACCCACGACAGGACACGCTCCTGCGCATCCCTCAGCCTGCGAGGTGCTCCGCAGTAATGCCAACACTACTGGGTATTTAGCCAATGAGCCTAAGCTAATTTTAGCTGAGGAATTAAATAAGGCAGGGTCTATGATTTTTTCCATTACTGTTAATTAACCTACTCATCTTATGACAGTATATAATTTAAGAAAATGCACTATTTACACAACAAAAGATAACGAAGAACTAAAGATTAAGGAGGGAGAAATGAAAATTACCGGAGGCAAGTAGAAAAGCCATACACATAAATAATTTTTTAGGTTTTCATGAAGTTCCTTATGTTCCCTTTTCTCCCCAGAAAAAGTTGGGATTAAGGACAACTGCTATGACCACCACTAACTGTAATCAGTTCTTTCCCTCTACTATTTGTTTCCCGTATATGAATCTCCAGATTATTTTTGGAAAATGCTGTGCTTTGTTTATGTTTTTAGATCACTTAAATTTTAACTTGTCATAATTACCTTATACCACAACTAAAAATGTAAACATCTGCAATATGCCAGCTATAGCAGTTCTTTAATACAAACAAATAGCAAAATGCATGTTTTCTGATGATACATCTTGAATCAACATATTTTTAAAATAACACTTTACCTTTGTCTGGTGTTTCCACAGTTGGAAGTGAATTCTATAAAAAGACAAAAGAGGAGGGAAAAAGTAATCAGTTAGTTCAGAAAAGACCAAATAGCAGTTATGATGGTTTTTGAAGTAGTACTCATGGAAAATAAGGTGAGAAAGAGGAAGGATGTATCCTAATGTCATGATGACAGAAGAAATGACTGGGATTCAGAGTCCCACGGCTTGCTTTCCAGCTCTGCCACCTGCTGCTTCTACCATCTCAGACAAGTCGCTCAGGACCTGATTTCTGACATTATTTAGGTGTGTCAAGATACAAGGAAGCTCTTATCAACATTTAAGGTGCATACACATTTTCAGCCTCTGCCTTGGTATAACAGAGATAAGAACACCCTCTCCATCCCTTTGCATGCCTTATATATTCATACGTGAATCCCACAAGCACGCTGACCAGGCAGAGCCTCAGCATCCTTTAAGCTGAGAAGCACCAAGTCGCGACTTAAGTGGCCTGCATTTCACCTACATCCCTGTGCTAAATCAGCAAAAATAGCTACGTTCTTCAAAGGCCTTGAAGCAGGCAGCTAACCAGAGATGGCCAACAGGAAATATTAGGTGCAGGGATTTTGGAGGTGTTTACGCCCTTGGTGCCTAAGAACAGCTCTTGATGCCTAACATCAATTCAGTACCTGCATTCCCCCCTCTCATAACCCACCGCTGTCAGCAGGAACTGCTGGGTGCTTATGACCGCTGAAAGGTCAGGCCAGTTATTTAGACTGAACAGACCAGCCTAATTAAACTTTTTTTCTTTTTTGTTTTTTTTTAAAAGCTGCTTTATTAAATCCCCAAGTACAATAACTGCCACCAATCAGACCTTGCTCCAGCCTTCTCTGACACTGGACAAAATTAAATATTGCTACACTGCCCGCGCCTCCCCATCTGCACAGGAAAAAACACCATCAGGGCAGGTAGCTCGGCACAGCTTCCGGCAGGACACGCGGCATCCGCAGCCCCAGGGCCGCAGGTGGGACTCGGTCATGGCTCAAAGGCAAGCACCGGTCACCAAATTTCCCTGCCGGCTGCTCAGTCTGCCCGGTCTTTGTCTGGCTCTGACATCAGACTCACGTGCAGCAAGGTGAGAGGAATAAATTACTGAGGTGCAAGTCTCGACCAGACAGTCAATTCTGTGTTTCAGCATTGCCCATGGCTTGCCCTGTTTGAACCCATGTCCCTGAAAGGTTTAGTATCCTTTACAGCCATTAATCCCTTTGCGGCAGGTTAAGAACGCTTTGTGTTAGTACATATGTATTCAGCAAGACGCGGAGGTGACACAAGAAGTACGATGCTGGATGTACGTTCTCCCTCTGGTACCCAGCTTGGAGCTGCCAGCATTTGTCTGGTAAATATGAAGAGACGTCAAATGCTTACTTGAGGGGAGGAAAGCAACCTCCAGGCTGGGAAATATGTTCTCACAATCTTTATAATGCAGCGAGACAACTGGGAACAGAGACCTTTGTTCAATTCTCTCAAATTTTGGAAAGTAAACAGCCTTTTGGAACAGGGCTTATAATTTCAACATAGTGTAGTCTATTTAATATATAGTGGATTAGTGCCCGTTCTGGCAGGATTCGATCTCCTAGGACTTTTTGTGAGCTGCTGTAAAAAAGGAAGCAAAAAAAGATGAAAAACATTAATTGTGCAGCAGGTACAGAGTTTCCCCTGAATGGATTTTAAAATCCCAGGGTTAGGTTGGTTAGAGACTGAATGAATCACATTTATAAAGAGATGCAATCAGTTAAGAAGAAACTATCACCAGTGCCAGTTTCTTTCATAATCTCTTAGCTACGGTACAGGAATGCATACTACTGGCAGTGAGGAGGCAGTAAGGAGCTAATAAGTACATTTTAATTACACACAGAAGATTGGAAATAAGTTTCTTTGTTTTTCTTTTTTTTGCACAAAACTAGAATTAAATAGAAGCACATTGAGGGTTTTCTTTAAAGTATGCAAGCACACATGTACAGATATGTATACACAAACATATACTGGCACCCTATGTAATTTACATTGGAAGGAGTAAGCAGTAGTTGCCCTGAGGCAATTCTGTGCACGTGGAGCTTGCCAGATGGATGCATTAAAAGTTATTCCACACAAAAACACACCATATATTACACTAAAACATCAGAAAACCATGGCAAAAAAGCAATTAGAACTTTTTTTCTGGCATTTCTCCTTTACCCAATGTGTAACACTGCAGGCCTTGAGATGCAACAGGTAGCCTCAAAAATTTCACTTTACTTGTGCTGCAAGTTACCTGCTTGTCTGAAAAAAAAGCCTCTCTTCTACCTAACAAAAAATCTTGGGGGTACTGTGCTGATGAACATAATAGAAACAATTCAAGTGGACTGACAAGATATGCTAATATTACAGCATTTAATAACTTTGTCAGTCCCCAGAATTCACGTGAAATGTCCCTACACTTCACTATGAGTTTAACTCAAAAATGTATCGGAGGAGTTAGTACTCCATCAAACATCCAGCTGCTGAGTACTGATTTTGGCTACATATGTTTAGATAGAGACAGGAGAGATGGTCCATTGTCTCTGTATAAATATTGATAAATTTAGCTAAAATCTGATTTGTTGTATTTCTATTTTATTCTATACATGAGGTAGTTGCATATAAATGTGTAATCTCTGTTTTCATAAAATGGAGCAGTGTTCAAGTTACAGAACATGCAGAAATATATTTTACTGCTTTTATGACATTTCTAGTTGAGTTGCTGCTGAGAAAGATGAAGCTCTTCATAAAATCAAACCTGAATTTTTTCTCAATTGCTGAAGCCTAACTAACTGTCCCAGCACTTATTTCTCAAAGGAGTGAAAAGCAAGCAGCAGTAATGGCATTTGTTGGTGGAGGCACAGTTTGGCACTTTCCCCGACACACACACTTTTTTTTTTTTAACTTTTTTTCCTCCATTTATTTGAAGTTAGTTGTTAGGTCTGCTTCATGAAGGAGGGTAAAGGAGAGAGGGGTGTCAGCCAAGGTCATAGACGGCTTTCACAGGAAGGCTTTAAGGGACAGACAACTAGTTCAACTAACCAAGCCTGAAAGGGAATGTTAAGGGAACAAAACTTCAGTAACTTATAAACTTTAAAAAATGAGTAACAATCTAGTCAGTATTCTCCAAGAGAAATGTGGAGACAAGCAGGTGCTTATGTGAATATTAAGACAGAAAAATATTTTAAGACTAGTGATAAAATATTCAATCAAGAAAAAAATCTTTTTAACATTCAGAAGAGGGCATTCAGGAACAGTATCATTTTGCTCATTACAGATGAGCAAACACCATCATTATCATCACCATCACCACCACTTACAATTTTTAGCCTCTGGAGGTTACAGCCAGGACCAGCACTCGGCTGTGTAGGAGACTGTACATATAGATAAGGAGAGGCATTCCTTGCTCAGAAGAGCTTATAATTTAAATAGGTAAAACAGAAAAAGGAAAGTATATTACTCCCTCTGTGCAAGGAAGTACATGGAAGTTGGTTCGTCAGAACCTATACATATTGGAGACTGTCTATACACTGGAGTTGGAAATTGGACATATGCTGGAGAAAGAGTGATAGCAAGCTAGGAATACTTGGAACAGGGTTTTTTGTTTGTTTGTTTTGGGTTTTTAGTTTGCTTGTTTGCTTTTAAAACAGGATAGATCACCTCATAATTGAGTTATCTGCCTAGTAACAATCACTTCATCTCTAAAATAAAAACTATTTGCATGACAGTGACTCAGAAGAGAAGCAGAAGCAAATGTGAACTTCAACAGAAACCTTAGACTTGAAAAAGATGACCTGTACTCTGTGGGTTTTATCCCATTATCTCATTCTTCATGGCATGACATGTGGGGTTTTCTGATTGCTCAGGACAGGCCACACTAATAGGAACTGATTTGGCTCTTTGACTACTATTTCTGTCTCTCTGCTGGAATTCAGAGAGGATGGGGCTGAAAATGCACTCAGGGATACTCAGTAAACATAAGCCAGTCATAGGAGGCAGTTTACACGTTGGGTTCATAGAGCTGACCCGAACACTCAAAAAGAAAATACACTAAAGTTATCTTTACTCCAAAGGAAATCTTATAACAAATTAGTCCCAGTACATTTCTTTTGCTCTAATTCCTTCCTAAAGGAGAACATGTTCTGTTACCGTCCTCTCTATCTTTTTACCAAGCTCTTTTTCTATCTTTTAAGAAAGATCCTGGGTCGGGTTGACAAAATACTTTTCACGACGGTAAGATACTGATCTGCCTGCTGCCTCTCAGGACAGCCTGGGGTTTAACTGAAAAGCAGACCATGTGAATCCCTTGTTACTTCTTTTATCTCTTTCTCTACTGTATTTGCCCTCTAATATACAAGAAGGACTTTTCTTAAAATATTCTTATTTACATTTAAATCCACAACACGCCAGATAAAACGTGTGCTTTCACAGACCCATTTATGCTGGAATTTACCCAGAACGGTGACTTCTAATAATTGATACTGAAGTGGACATAAAAAGATTTAAGGTGCTATAGAAACAAGATCTACAGTCAGTCATGACCTAAAGGGAAGTAAGAGATGGCACTGAAGTGAATCAGCCGGTAGGCTCTGAGCAACAACAACAAAAACCTATAGCTACATTATTTCTTGGTCCTTAACAATACTTGCCAACCTTCAGAGAGACAGCACCCGTATAACTAATTCCAGAAGGCCACAGCTGGTTCAGCCCAGGGCCATGCAGCAACATCTACTCTGTGATCTCTAGTGTCCTCTGCTCCAGAAACACGGTGCAGGCATTTACTTACAACCCAGAGCTGCAGAGCTACACCGATGTTCTGGAGTTTATTTGCTTTACCGGTTGCAAGCTGTTCCCCCCGACCTTGTGCCATCTAAGAGGAATAAACAGAGGCTAAGAATGCAGACAGTTGAGAAAAGAGGTTTTCTGAGCATCACTAGAGCCTCTCCAACTAACATACTTTCTGCTCTTTGGTAAGTCTTTTCACCTCTCAGGAAGAAGTGTGCCCCTATAAGAGGGTAAGTATTTGAGGGTTTGAAGATGTCAAGAGTAAGTGTATATGGATGACAGTATATGATAATTTGCTATATATCACTCCTATGACAAAAGAAATATAAAAAGAATTACACTAGCTTTCCCCACTCTCATGTTTGGGACCTCAAACATCAGGCATAATTAAATAAATTCTACTTACGTAGCTAGACGTGTTTCTAATCAACACTAGTTTACTCAGTTACTGCTAGTTATCCCATTGTTTACTTTCCTGTCCTAGGTGTTCTTACACATGTCACAAGCCATCAGCTTAAAAAAAACAATAAAGAGAAAGAATAAAAGTTTTGTAAGCAGGTAATGGTCTGAGAACACAAGCATCTTGCCTGGTTTGGCATCTTTCTCTAAACAATATTTGCTGCGAGAAAGAATGACAAGACAGAGAGCATACAAGGAAAGAAAAATTCCTTAGTAACTTACTAAACATTTTGAAAAGTGCGAAGAGGGAATTTCATTAATCTGGGAAAGAATTAGCATATCTTTAGGTTACACCAGACTAAATTCAAGTGATTAATGGCTTGATTTTCAAATTTGCTGAGCACCTGTATTTCCAAGATGCTGACTTCAAAAGAATTTTTGGGTGCTCAGAACTTCTCAAAATCAGGTCACAGTGACTTGTCCAAGGTCATTCCGAAGCAGCTGATGACAAAACTGAGAAAAGATACTCCCTGCCAAGTCCCAGTTGACAATTATACAGTAAACCCTGGAAAACCCACTTACTTGTTTTAAGAGCGAGTAGTCCAGCTAAAATCAGGACTATACTATGCTGGTCCTTCTCTGCATAAATAGCAGAGGCATTTCTATCAGAAAACCTCATAATTTAAGTGACATGTACAGAAAAAATATTTTCTTATTGTTAACAACCTATGCTAAACATAGGAAAATCAAATACTTTGAAATCTCCTGCTTTGGTAAATAGGTGATGTGGCAAAGCAGAGATTTGTATGTTCGGTGGGAGTAAAAGAACAACCAGAGGAACATGTCAGTTACAGTTAAACATGGGACAAGCCCTCTGTTGCTCCTCTGTCACACATTGTCAACAATCTTTTTTCTATAGTGCCTCTACCTAATACTTGTCGGAGAGAAAATGTGTAGGAAGGCAGTAGAATGGCCTTGATCAATCAGAAAATTAGTGATACCCATTCAAGTTCCAGTTTTAAAGAGAAAAATAGGACATCAACGTGCATCTTTTACCTGTGCTTTCACCAATGACACTGCACGGAGTTTCTTGACTGCATCAGTAATGTCTCTGGTTTCCACAAAACAGAGGACACTGCAGATTGCTTTAGCTACTTCAATCACATTCTCAACATTATGCTGTTGATAGCAAAGAAAAAAAAAAAGCAAACAGTAGACACATACCATTTATAAGAAACGTCTTATCATAAACTTCAAACCAGTGAGCATGTAGAAAATCATATCTACTCATGCAAAATTCAAACACATGGTGCATTAGTCTGGTTATGTAGAAATTGCTAGTGACCAACAGTTTCCTAAGGATAGCATAATTTTTGTTGAAGTCCAATTATCTTCCACAAAATGTACCTTGTTGAAACTGCGACGCATTTGATATCTAAGACTGATTTGAGGCAAAACATCGGTTTGTCTGAACTTCATGAGGGCAGAACCACTGTAAAGAAACTTCTGAGGAAACTTGAATGCAAATGAGTCAAAAACTTTCTGAGTTTTTATGATACTGTGAATTTATCCCTACTATTGTCTCCTACACATCTCTGTGAGAACCGGCAGACAGCCATGTTCCTCCTAAAAATAGTGACTGTGTGGGAGGCTGCATAATCTGACACCTGTGGACTGAGTACTTCTGCAACTAGCTTTTCTGCAAAATATATATATAGTTCAAACTATTAAATCTTATTGATAATAAATTTAGCTCTAAATATTACCATGTGAAAAAAAACTCTAGAGTAATAATCTCAGAAATACTTTGGGGAACTCAAGAAAAAAAAAAATTGGATCCCAAAGGAAGGAAAAAAATTAAGAACTCTACGTCGATGTAAATAAATAAATAAATAAATAAGTAAATAAATAAATAAATATTCATGGGATTCCTGTATAGTTATATCACTCCATTAAACCCTAAAATACGTTCTCTGAACAAGTGGAAGCTCTCCAATAAATATTCTCCATGTTTCTGTACTGATAAACGTTCCTTTTAGTGTGCTACAGCATGTCTATGTACTGATAAAAACATTTCTCAAACTCATCCATTTCATGCCTGAAAAATAAAAATTGTACCAAGATGAACTTTCTATTTTTAAGCTCAAGGTCTATATACAGATTGTACTGAGAAGGTTACCACTTGTCATTAATACAAATAAATATAAAAATATATTGAGGTTACTAATTCCACGTTACTTGCCTTGAGCAGAACTAAAGCAAGAATTAATTACATAAAATATCCTCATATATTTGGGGGTCAGAACTCTTTTAAATATAAGTTGTTGTGTTTTTTTTTTTCTTAGTGATTAAACAGCAACACCTTTTCATAGCAGAGATTCTGGAGAGAAAAGGGCTACGCTGACTGTGATCTCTTGAGAACTTTAGACCTTCCTTTGGTCTGAAGTTGATTTACCCTTCTGCTAATCTACAAGGAGTGCATTTCCTTTCTTTCATATTTCTTTCCTACCACTTAGATTTTTAAATTGAACTCTTGCAGGATTTACTCTCTATGCACACATACATTGCCAGCAGAAGTAGAAAACTGTAAAACTGTCATGGCTTTACTACCATGTATAACATTGACATAACCAAAGCACTATACATGCCAGTTTACTGTGCAGTTGTTGAAGAAATGCATGTATATAAATATATATACACACACATATACATACATATATTTTTTAATTGCTATAGTTTTAATTAAAATTTAAATATAATTATAATTTAGCATTTAATTTAAATACATTTTAATTTCACATTTTTCTTCTTCACAAGTGGATATGGATTATTAGAACAAGGGATATTACATCTATGAAGACAAATTCATGCAGGGTAATTTCTGAGTAGTACACGAACAATAGACATACACAAGAGTAATTCTTGAGTAGAGAAACAGCTATACTGCTGGAAAAACACCCCAACAACCAAACTCAAAAGTTTTTATGTTTTTGTACATACATATATACGCTATTCTACAAAGAGACCTCAGGTACCTTGAGGAACATATCCATTTCTGTATAATATACTATTGTATTTAGAGAGAAATTTAAAAAGTACTTAATATTTTCTAGAAGCTGCTATATCATAGACTTCATTTATATGGTAACTACTTCTAAAGAGCAGATTGCAGATCAAGGAGAGTAAACATATAAGAAAATTGTGTAATGCTGTATACTATGATGGATTACTTCTTGCACACTATTTCTCTTTTTGGATATTATCATGTAAAGATCTTTTCTTTTCCATATGTAGACATACGACCAATTTTTGTCCCAAAGAAAGGAAAATAGAGACTTGTTTCTTACTGAAGTTTCACATTTTCTGAAAGTCCAAAAGAATTATAGTCAACATCTTGTAGATGTGTTCTTTCCCCCTACATATTTAAATACCAGCAGAACCTTTGAAGGATAATTTTGGTGTTTAAATTATTTATATGATAAAAAAATGCTACTTCATTCTAGAACTTATACACTCTGTATTAAAAATTTACAAAGTTTTCCCTCTACATTAATAGTACTTTCTGAATAGATTTAAAAATGAAGTGCATGTTAAGTGATTATCAGGGCAATCAAAATGGCTAGTTGTCTGGCTGCACACACACCCCAGGAACATTCTTTGCATTTCAACCCCAACAGCACCAATCCCACCCCCACCTTATGCCAAATAACCTAAGCTGCTCCTTTTTTTCTCCATTTTCATTTTATAACAGCATTATCCATCACAAAATGAATTTTGCATTCATTGATCATTACTAGTAATGATGATAGTGGGCTTGTCACAAAAATTACATCGCCATAATTTTTCAAGCTAATTATTAAAGCAAAGCAGTGACACTAGTTTTAATTATTATAGGTTTGAAAAAGCTTCATACACTGATGCCTCTGAATGAAAACATCTGCCTGGTGATGTGACCTATGTCATTAACTTGCAGTCCTGCTCTTTCAATTCACATGAACTTTATTGAGTGTCCCTGTGTAGACAAGACCTTGTTAAAAAAAAATAAACTACTGAGAAATTTAGCTCTAGAGTAACACATGCATATTTGTTGCATACATGAATATTTGAAAAATGTCCTGTCTTCCCTTTATAAAAAGTTAATGATCTCAAGTAATTGCTTACTCAAGGTAAAAATCTTTAGCAAAAACAAATTTAAGAGTGCTTCATTATAGGTCTGAGGAATATCTACAGAGCGTCAGTTGCAGAGGGTGGATTGTAATGCCTCATTAATGTTGAGATTATAGCTTTCTCTGAATTTGGAATCTTCTTACTTTAGGCCCTAAAATTTCAAGTGGATATGAGTAATTACACTGATGGGTCTACTTCAGTAAAGACACATATATGCACATTTCAGTTTGGGGACCTCAATTTTCCAAATGGTTATGACTGCATCACATTTTACACACTAGATAGTTCCCTTTGAGAAGTTGCTTACAAAGGAAAGTTCATTAAATACCTACACAGTATCAATACCAGAGCTTTATTTTGTAGCTAGGCACAGTTCAACATCTCTTAAATTGCTATGCATTTTGCAAAAGAAAAGTGTCAAATATTTACACAAAAATGTAGAATATTTTTATCTATGTATATTTATTTACATTTGTGTATATATATTTGTGTGTTTGTATACATGTCTGGATGTATATGTGCATTTATATATGTGTATATGTTTACACACTTTTACGTATGTGTATGTTTTCTGACTATTCAAAATAGAAATACCCATGGATTAAGGATATCCAGAAGGATTAAAATTTGGACTTGAATAAAGGTGACAGATTTCTGAAACAAAATAAGAATTTTATATTTTAACATATATTTCAAAGAAATCCATACTTCGGCATAGTGAGTTATAATTCTGGAAGGGATGCACTGGAATCTCTCCACACTACATCAGCAATTCTTCGATTTCACTAATGTCCTTTGTTTTCTTTCCAGTTCCAAGCCCTAGAAAGTCAGTTAGCATGACACCTGAAACTCAGATCAAATATCCATTTGGCTTCTTACAAACTATCACTCAAATACATGTTTGTCCCTTAGACATTTATCCTTAAAACATTAGTAGAGAAGATTTCCCAAGAGATTTTTCCTTCAAGCATGTAACCTTCACTTGGCAGCCCACAATACTTTAAAACAAAGCTCTTACGAGTTTTGCTATCTGAACCTAATCCTGCAAGTTATTGCATGCTTGAATATATATCCTAAATATGTAAACATTTGGCTTGTGGGTTTGCAAAATCAGGAACAAATTTCACAGATACATATAGTGTATTATACTTCTACTAATTCCAAGTATTATACTGCCAACTCAGATGATGCTGGTTTTATTTACAGGTTTCTTGGCACTTAGAAATAGTCACCTTTGATATTTTAAATTTGTAGCACTTACTTCCTACTCTCAAGCCAAGTTTCCTTAAGAGAATTTATATTCTTTCAAAGTCAGGTTGAACAGCCTTAATTAAAAGTCTTCCTTAATTGCATTTGAGACAGATTAGTAATTAGATACCTTTCATGTAGAAGTTAATGCTTTTCTGGTATAACAAACTGAGAACAAATACCTCATTTTGCAATAGATATTCCACTTGACCTCTATATTTCATAATAACTGAAACAAGGTTCCGTCTGCAAATTGGAAAAAGAAAACAACATCAAGTTAATAACAATTGGATAAAAAAGCCCAGGTTTGGGTGGGGTTGTTTTTTTCACATTCTATAAATTGGCAACAGCTTAATTGACAGTGATTTTATGTTGGTATAAAATAAAGACAAGTGCTTATGTAGACATCATGTATCTGAGCCTAGATCTCCACTGTTTATTGGTAGTCATTTCCCACAAAGCATAGATGTAAAAAATCTTCTACTTATACCTGGAGGCTACACGTTGCTCAAGTGAAAGAACTCCAGTAAGTGATTTGCTATTTCAGCGCCTATCGAACTCCAAATCCCATTTACTTTACTCTTACACTTTAAGCAAGTGCTTAAATACTACCTTGAAGAAGGATGGACTGAAGTACCTGCTACAATGCCTTCTTCTCAATCACTTCACAGCGTAAAGCTGCAGCTTCAGGCAAACATCTGCAAAAGCTCTACGTTTCAAAAGTCCTTTCTAAGTCACAAGTGTAAAACTGTGTATTATAAAAAGGGACACCATTGCTACGTAAGTCATTAAACTTTATTTGTTTACAGTTCTCAAGATGACATGTTCAAACTGCTTCACCAACTACCTTTTCTATGGTATTACCTAAGCTGTGAGTGGTTTACTTCTGTAGAAAGACATATAGCAACCTGTAGTCACCATGCCTTTATCGTGCTACAGAAGTTACCACAAAGTTTGTACAGTCAGATTGCTGTGCCTTAGCAGCGCTTCACTAAATTAATTAGCATTGTGAACAGGAGTATACATCTCTCTATGCTGAATTCTGAGACTGATGCTTCAGCGGTAAACCTCACCATCTTAGAACCACAGATTCCAAGGGCTATTCCCAACAGATAACTGGAATCAGAGTTTTGCTTTTAAGAAACGTTTGCGTAATTTTCTGTGTTTCAAGCACAGTGAAATTCTAGCCATCATTTATTTTTCAGCTGAAAAAAACCAAAAAATATGCCTATGAGACCATGGCTAAGGTTGTCACATGCAGGGTTACACCTTCCTTTTCCTTTGACACTCTCCTCTGTTGGGTCAAATCTTCTGGAAAATTCCCACTTCCACACTCTGCCTAGCCTACTGATTGAGAAAACGGACACATTATTGCCTTCATGGTCCTCAGTGGTAGTTAGGGTTTGCATGTATTTTTATGAAAAAGTGGAAATTTCAATTTATATTCTTTCTTCAGAGCTTATTAGTTTTACTCTCGCACTTTATCCTTGTCTTTTCTTTTTTCCTCTTCTATTTCCCACTGACCCTTTGTATTAGGGTTCCCTCTCTTCAGAAGGCTTAGAAAGAATTTCCCCTCCGTTGCAGTCTGGGAGCTGAAAGTCACAAAAGCACTTTGATTGCTTCAGAGCAAATGGGCTACTGTTTACAGAGAAATTGTGTGTGTCCTCACGTATCTTAGTTGGTCTAACCGAGCAATCAGGGATTAGAGTTATAACTATGGTCCAAAGTACAGGTTTCATGGTATGTGGTTAGAAGTTCGTTATACGTGTTGTATGCCAAGAGAAGGAAAGAGAGGCATTGCACTGAAATCGTCATACAGAATACAGAAATGTTAGGTGGCCTCCCCTGTGCTAATACCTGAGTGCATTTCCCTGTAGATGCCTACTATTCACCTCCTCCTACAGATGGTTTTGCCTTTACAGCTTTTTATTTCCAATCCGCACTAGCCTTATCTAGCAAGGCAGTTTGTGTGTTGGGTAGCTGTCTGGCAATTCCTTCTGTAATCCTGTTAAATCATAGCTAATACAAGTTGTCGCTCTGCTTTGACCAAGTCTCCAGGCATAACATCTTTTTCATAGCATTACCCAGTTCAAAAGTAGTTCTGGACATGAGCTTGCCTTGTTGCCTTGATGCATACACGTAAGAATGTTTATCAGAATGCTTGGCATAAATGGAGGTTGCAGAATAATTTAATAAGTTATAATAACAGTTCAAAAAATCAGCATATTTTCCTTCAGTTTATTCTACCCTAGAGAGTTTTCTGTATAAAGTAGCCATAATTTTACATAATTAATAGGAAACAAATCCAGCAACTTGTAACAGTGGTCAAAATACCTCTACTAATGCTTTCCTGAATTTTTGGCTGCTAGATGACTAACACCACCCATATGTTATCACACAAGCACACTTCATACTTGCACACCTTTGATAACTGTATAAATACGGCAACGCTAACCAACCCATGAACGTTCAGTGTTTCTTTGAGGAAACAATGAGGAAACTTTTGGAGCTCTTAGCAAGGCAATATGGTGCAATAATTTTGAAAAGAAAAGTACAAACAGGGTGAGAGAGTCGGTTTTGGATCCCAGCTGGTCTATATGGGAGGAAGACAAGAAGTATATAGCATATACTTACAGCATTCATCTTTCAGTTTGCTGGCAGCAGCACCTACTGTGGAGCAAGGCGAGGTTTCCTCTCTAAAATGCTGCTTATCACCATGCTGCCCAACTAAGCTGTGCCTAACTGCATGGATCCGACTAGCCATCGTGTTATAGTTACTGGCACCCTCAGTTTCAGAGATTAGGGGCCAATGGACTGCAGTGCTTCTGATGCACTCATCGATTTACATTGTGTTTGGTTTTCAAGCTATGAAAAATCAGTGCGTGAAGTGATGTAGGGGCTGCCAGTTTTATTTTTTTTTCACATTTGCCTGTGAGAGCAAATCTGATTATTACAGAGGTAAGGTTCCAGTTCATTCTTCTAACTTCATTTCAAGCCTGTTCAAACAGGTTTTTTTCCTTCTCTGCTGGACCTAAGCAGACTGAGCATCTCAATCAATATGTTCTCTAAAATAAAAATGTTAGTGTGCTACAATCAGAAGCATAACTACAGTGCAGGAAGACAATGCTAAGCATTATTTTATTTCTCTATTCTAAATACTCACAGCTCTGAAGGCACAGCAATATGGGAAAGTAATCTGCTGGCCTTCCTAGGTGCCAGGCAGATTTGCACAGCCTGTGTCGAGCCCACTCGACTGCATCTCCATTCCACTGCATCCATCTACTCCATCTCTGTTACAGCCCTAGCTAGATGTAGAACTGAGGAATTATAACATTGCAAGCATACAACCCAGTGCAGAATAAGCACAAAGATGTTGCATGTTATGTTAGAAATAGCTGTTATGACTAGATATGATATTATTGACTGGCATACTCACAAAAAAACACTAGGGTGGTGCTGTTTACAGGAATAAGGGCTTTTCTTCACTGCACGGCTCACCTTATAATTTTGGTGGTGCTTCAAATCTAAGTGCCTTCTTAACATAATTGTGCCAGTGCTTTCCTCTCAAACTAGTTGCATCTAATGGGAAAAAGAATATGTGAACACTGCTAAAGAAAGCTGCTCCAGGGAGTGATTTTTTGATCCCTAAGCTAAGGAGTGCGTGAAGGTCTTTATTTGCAATACTTGGAGTACCCACAGTTAGAACCAGTTGTGCACCCTACATAGCACAAAGTGGCAGCCTACTCCAGGCCCCCTATGACTCTACAGCGTTACTAAGACATGTAGGGTTTTTTTATTCATTAAAATGGGGAGGTTCAGTATGAAATGCCCAATATAACATGAAGCAGTCCACCATGGCAGTATTTCCAGTACCATAACACAAAAGGTATGTGATGCACATCCTGGAGCAAACCTTAAGCACAATGCTGGAAGACTGCATACATGCAAGGAGTCTAGTGTGGTGCTGTCTCATGGACATGGCCTCCAGTAAGCAGTCCCTCAAATGAACTAGGAAGTGGATGAAGTTAGAGAATACTTAAACTGGACATACGTTAAGTCCATGGATGCTGATGGGATGCACCCAGAAACTCTGTGGGAGCTGGTTGATGTCATTTTAAGGCCATTCTTGATAATCTTTGAGCAAACATGACAATTGGAAGAGGTGCCTGAAAATAGGGGAAAAGCAAAAGTTGCTCCCATCTTCAGGAAGGGCAAGTAGGACAACCCAGAGAACTACAGGCTGATCAGCCCCACCTTGAACCGTAGGAAGTCTGATGGAACAACTAATCCTGAGAACCATTTCCAGGCACATGAAATACAAAAATGTGATAGAGCAGTCAGAATGGATTCACCAAGGGAAAGTTGTGCTTGAGCAACCTGATAACCTTGCACGATGAAATCATAGGTTTTTGACGCCGTCACCCCTAACAACCTCATAGAGAAGCTAATTAACTACGGGCTGAATGAGCAGACATTGAGGTGGACTGAAAAGTGGCTGAATGGCTGAGCCCAGAGGGTGGTGATCAGTGGCACAAAGTTTAGTTGGAAGCTGGTAACTAGCAGTGTACCCCAGAGGTCAGTTCTGGGTCTACTACTGTTTAAAATCTTCCTTAATGACCTGGATGACTGGACAGACTGTACCCACAGCAAGTTTGCTGATGACACAAAACTGCAAAGAGTGGCTGATACACCAAAGGATCGTATTTCCACCCAGAGGGACGTTGACAGGCTGGAGAAGTGAGCTGACAGGAACCTCATGAAGTTCAGCAAAAGGAAGTGCAAAGTCCTGCACATGGGGTGGAATAAACCCATGTATCAGTACATGCCGGGGGCTGGCTGTCTGGAAAGCAGTTTTGCAGAAAAGGACCTGGCAATCCTTGTTGACGGGATGCTTAATATGAACCACCAATGTGCCCTTCCAGCAAAAAAGGTTAAAGGAGTATAAAGGTATCCTGGGCTGCATTAGGAGGAATATTACCAGCAGGTTGAGGGAGGTGATCCTTCCCCTCTTACACAGCACTGGTGAGGCCACACCTGGAGTACTATGTCCAGTTCTGGGCTCCTCAGTACAAGAGAGACATGGATGTACTGGAGACAGTCCAACAAAGGGCCACTGAGATGATGAAGGGACTGGAGCATCTCTCCTGTAGGGAAAGACTGAGAGCTGGGACTATACAGCCTAGAGAAGAGAAAGCTCAGGGGGGATCTTCCTGATGTATATAAACACCTGAACGGAGGGTGCAAAGACGATGGAGCCAGGCTCTCTTCAGTGCTGCCAGGTGACAGGACAAGAGGCAATGGGCACAAACTGAAACAGAGGATGTGTACCAAGTACAGTACCAAGCATGACTGAGCACTGGCACAAGCTGCCCAGAGAGGTTGCGGAGTTTCCCTCCTTGGAGATATTCAGAAACCATCTGGACACAGTCCTGGCTAAGTCAAGCCTGTGTCCAGACATTACTTAATTAGATCTTATATCTACCCTTGTCTGTTTTGAATCTGCTACTTTCACTTCATGCTCCCTTTATCGTGCATTGGAACATACAGTAAATGATCCTTTTCTGCAGACATTCTCTGCGCTCTTCAATTTTGTAGACTTGGCATCTATAAAATACCTGTCTTCTCTTATCTCCTCATCAGGATGAAGAATATTGTTACTTATTTGTTTTTCGTATGGAAGGCATTTCATCCCTCTGAGCATCCTTGTTGCCCTTCTCTGTACTTTTTCAAGTTCTATTACATCATATTTGAAATGTGAGAAGCAGAACTCTTGGCTGCATTCAAGATAAATGAACACCCTACACTGATACTGTGGTATAATACTGTTTTCTGGGTTTTCATTTTTTTTCATAATAATTCCCAACATTTGTTCTATCTTTTTTGCAGCTGCTGTGCACCAAGCTGACATCCAGAACTATTTATTATAACCCCAAGAACTCACTCCTGGTCTTAAAAGACAACTCAGAGCCTGTGATTTCATATGTGAATTTAAGACCATTTCCTCCCACCTACATTTATCTTCTCAAAATTTCATCTGCCACTTTATCACACACTCAACTCGGCATTGTAAAATCCTTCTGCAAATCATCACAGGCAGCTCCTGTGCACATTATGGACAGCAAACTTTTGTCACTTAGCTATTACTCCTTTTTTTTTTTCCCCTCCTGTAAGTTAGAAATGCAATTGAGAGCACAGGGTCTGACCACAGATCTTTCCGGTTCATCTACTGGAAAATGTTTTCTCCTACATGTCAACATTCCATGGGACAAGCAGGAAATAGTGATCAAACACAGTTCAAGCTTTTACTTTTTCAATATTTACTGAACTTGTGGTTGAAGAAAGGAAGTATTTATTGCCTATGCTATCAGTTATTCATTGCCCTACAGTATCAGAGGAAATTTTGTGGACCATAGTTGATTTGCAGCTCAGCATCTTTTATCACATATCCCCTCTGAAGACTTTCTTTTCAGTGAAAAAGGCCACATGCTTTACATCACAAGAAATAAAACAGTCAATAAGTAGTGTGTGCATGGACTGTATGATTGGTTTGATCTCTTTATAGCAAGGACCAGAATGGAAATTTGGGCCATGATCCAAGGAAACCAGATGGGTCCTCAGTAAGCACCAGGTATTCAGCTTGAATAAGTCACTACCTCGCTGTTTTCCTCCATCTGCTAAATGACAGGTGTGGCATTTACCATTCTTGGCAAAGTACTTTATAACACATTGATGAAAAACATTACAAAAAGTGTTAACAGCTTCTTTATCTAAGTGCATGAAATGGAACATAATGAAAGTTGAATAAGGAATCTGTCTCATTTAGTGCTTGTCCATGGTAGGTTAGCTTTAGGGTCAGATGTGCTCTGAGCACCAAGTTAAAAACTTGTCATAGCTAGGCTCCATTAAAAAAGATAAAATAAAATAAAACATCACTCAACTGTGAAAACACAGGCATAATAAAGAGCAAATCTATTATTTTTACAGTATTTACTCTCAAAAATTCTCTAAAAGCAACACGCACATGAAAATTATGACTCCTTCAATCCTGGGAACCTTTGGGAAACAGGAAAGCTCTTATCAAACCTTCAATGACATGAAAGGGAGAGAATGGGGAAAAATTACACAGATCTATAAATTATTATTGATTTTTTGCTAAGCAATCAGTAAGGTCTGAAAATGAGAGTCTAAAACATTGAATGAATTTTCTTTGTCTTTGGTATCCTTCCTGTCCCCAGTAGGTCTCAGAATTGCACTTTGGGGACAGGAGGCTCACTACAAATATGAACAGTTACAAACAGAAATACCGTTAAATACCAGTGTTCTTACCGAGTCAGTCTCCAGGCACAAGTGTCTTCTAACAGCTCATTCACACTGAACCGTCTTTGGTCATCCTCAAGCTGTGGACGAGAAGCATATATGAGATATAGTATTGTGATAGGAAGAATGCATGTTGGAGAGATTTGCTTCGATACCTCCAAAGTCAGCATGTTCTTTTAGGACCTCTCCTTTCAGAGTGTTCAGGATGTTTCGGTCTAAAGTTTTATTTTGTGAATTTCTCTCAAGTTACATTGGGTTGTACTATACAGGAGGCCAAACCAGATTGTCACAGTAGTTCCTTCTAGCTACATATATATTAAAATTACAGCCAGGCCTCACTAAACCCTGACTCTGCTTTCTTGTTAAAGACAGCAGAAAGCACCCTTTTGCAATGGCAATATACACTACTCATGAAATGGAAATCAGTTTGCATCCGCCACCTCTCTGCTGCTTCCTTTTCTGAGAGAACAGGATGGAGAACATATGTATCATCCTTTGAACACCTCTGAAGGGACTTCTCTCAGTGAAGAGTCACATACATGATCAAGGCACTAAAGCATTTTTCATATGAGCAGAGGCTGAGCTGGGACTGCTCAGTCTGGAGAAAGGAAAGCTCAGGAGGCACCTTATCAATGTGTACAAATGTCTGATAGGAAATAATGAAGACAAGGGAGTCAGACTCTTTTCAGTAGTGCTCGCTGACAGGACAAGAGGCAAAGGGTAGAAACGAAAACACATGAAATCCCACCTTACCACAAGAAAACCAAAAAATATTGTGGAGGTAGTCAAACACAGAAAGAGGTTGCCCTGAAAGATTCTGGAGTAGGTTTGAACATCCACTGAGATATTCAAAGCTTGACTAGACACAGCAGACACTGCGCAACCTGCTCCAGCTGACCTTGCTGGAGCAGGGGGACTGGACTACATGATCCCCTGAGGTCCCTTCCAGTCTAAACTATTTTGTGATTTTCCTTTATTTGACACATTCTTCTGACCAAACCTGTTGTCATTCAGACACAGTCCTTTCTCCAGCCCCACGGATTTGTTGCCTTTGATGCCTTAACTCCTCCCACCCCATGAAGGTAGCTCAGCCCGTGCTAGGCACGTACTTCCAGCTTGTAAGCACCACCACTTCCTCAAAATTCTGCCCTTTTTCTGACTCCTGGTTAAGCCCGTATCCCTGTAACTCATAGGGAAAAGCTACTGAGGGGGCTTGTGACAAGGATGACCCCAAATTCACTGGTCAAGGATTACAGAGAGAATGACACTTATGAANCAGTAGTTCCTTCTAGCTACATATATATTAAAATTACAGCCAGGCCTCACTAAACCCTGACTCTGCTTTCTTGTTAAAGACAGCAGAAAGCACCCTTTTGCAATGGCAATATACACTACTCATGAAATGGAAATCAGTTTGCATCCGCCACCTCTCTGCTGCTTCCTTTTCTGAGAGAACAGGATGGAGAACATATGTATCATCCTTTGAACACCTCTGAAGGGACTTCTCTCAGTGAAGAGTCACATACATGATCAAGGCACTAAAGCATTTTTCATATGAGCAGAGGCTGAGCTGGGACTGCTCAGTCTGGAGAAAGGAAAGCTCAGGAGGCACCTTATCAATGTGTACAAATGTCTGATAGGAAATAATGAAGACAAGGGAGTCAGACTCTTTTCAGTAGTGCTCGCTGACAGGACAAGAGGCAAAGGGTAGAAACGAAAACACATGAAATCCCACCTTACCACAAGAAAACCAAAAAATATTGTGGAGGTAGTCAAACACAGAAAGAGGTTGCCCTGAAAGATTCTGGAGTAGGTTTGAACATCCACTGAGATATTCAAAGCTTGACTAGACACAGCAGACACTGCGCAACCTGCTCCAGCTGACCTTGCTGGAGCAGGGGGACTGGACTACATGATCCCCTGAGGTCCCTTCCAGTCTAAACTATTTTGTGATTTTCCTTTATTTGACACATTCTTCTGACCAAACCTGTTGTCATTCAGACACAGTCCTTTCTCCAGCCCCACGGATTTGTTGCCTTTGATGCCTTAACTCCTCCCACCCCATGAAGGTAGCTCAGCCCGTGCTAGGCACGTACTTCCAGCTTGTAAGCACCACCACTTCCTCAAAATTCTGCCCTTTTTCTGACTCCTGGTTAAGCCCGTATCCCTGTAACTCATAGGGAAAAGCTACTGAGGGGGCTTGTGACAAGGATGACCCCAAATTCACTGGTCAAGGATTACAGAGAGAATGACACTTATGAACAGGTACAGCCCTGGAAGAGGTGTGGGGATGAGAGAGAAGAATGAAATAAGAAAACAGAGGCAGGAGAGCAGCACAGCACACAGGCATCTCGTCGTGACGAGCTTCTGTTTCCATAGTGGCTGGGACAGCTGCCAGACATATATTTTTCTTAGTATCTCTAGAAATGCAAATGATGGCTGGCATGGACACAGCTTAGGCAACCAGGCTACAGAGCTTATTTATTTACCTGTGTACCGATCTAAAATATTTGTTTGCTCAAAGGTAAAGCAGAGGACAGAAATTATATCTGGCCAAGGATACAGGAGAATCTGAAAGGTAACTCCATTTTAGGCTGGACTACACTAATGAAACTTTCAAGTTCTTTGTGAAGGGAAGACAAAATAGTTTAAGCAAAACATTTCAGTGGGAAAAAAAAAAATCTTCTATTCATCTTTTACTATTTTAACTTCCACCCAATAAACAAAATTTCAAAAAAAATGAGAACAGGATAATCCAACAGTGATGAAAAATGATCCACCGCCTCCCCCCCCAAAAAAAAACAAACACAGAATTTGAAAGAAGTTTATATTTTCTAAAGAAAAAAACACAGTATTTTAATTGCTTGGCTAAAAAAAAGCCTTTTCCTAAGATTTTGAATGTTAGTGAATTTAAATATTGAAAGGTTGTTCTGAATAAAGTGATCACGCTAGCAATTTTTTCTAATTAATTGAGGTACAGTAGTGGTCTAAAGCTAGCATTCCTGAGCGACTTGTGTCTCTGCTATGGTTGGATTCAATTTAAATATGTTAATTGACATGTGAATTAATTCACACTAATTCTGCTTTAGATCACTATATAGAGATTTAGCAATAGCACCATTTGTGGAGCAAGATCTTGCTGAGCTAGATACATTACAGATGTTCTGTAAAGAATTCCCATCTGGAGCGCTACTATCTCTTTTATCGCACCATGGCAATACATGAAAGATGAATTAGATGAATGAAATGGATGGGGGTGAAGGTAAGAAAAACCTTCCCACGCGTTAAGCCTTCAATGTATGTGTCTGAGACCTAAGCACTTAGCTCTACTTTGTCTGGGCACGCGATCTTATACAAACACCCGTGTTTCTTATCTCAGTGTATTGACATGAATACACTAAATGTTATTATAGAGGAGAAGACAAGGTAAATGGGGGCTAGGGGATGCATTTGAGAGTAGATGGTCTTTTCTCGGTTGATTTCCGAATCTGTCTCTGAACCTCACTGTGCTGCTCCTACAAAAATGATTACAACACATATAAAAATAGCTTATGGATGCAAATTTCCTGAGCGCAGCACTAACTGTGCTACATATCGCTCTGACCTTATAACTGCTGGTTTTGCTCACAACTCACATCTTCTGCTCATACCGTACTCTGAGGCTTGGAGCACCCGACCTCTGACAGCTATCATGCTGCTTCAATGCGTGCTGTAGGACCGGTATAACATCTCAAGCCTTGAGAGTATTTTGCAGTGCTACCATAATCAGAAGCATGCATTGCAGAAGCAGTCCATAGTTGCTTGCTGTAATATCAGATCTGATTTTTCTACTTCTAGGCAGAGCAATAGTCAATCACATCCATCTTGACTCCTAGCAGACCACATCTCTTTTTTTTTTTTTTAAATTTATTTTTAAAAGTCATGTTACCTTACAGATAAGTAGTGTACAAGTTCTGCAAAATCCACCCTGCATTTTCCTAATGTCACTGCAGGCTTACCTGTCACACTGCCACCTCTGGAGATCTTACAAATAGAAGAGCACATCTGAACTGAGCAATCACACGGACAAGGCTTGAGCTACAGAACAAGGCTGATAAATGACAAACTTGCTCCTTGATCTCATACACTGACAGGACTAGAGGACAGGGAGAGACAAACTTGGAAACAACGTCACGCAGACTGAAAGAGGGAGCCCTGAAGCCTAGAGAGAAATTAGTTATGTTTGATTGATAGGAACCCAGAAGCTTGAGGGGATCTGAGGGACTAGGGCACAAGGTGGGTGTATGTGAATTATTTAGCACCTGAATACATAAGGGTGATTATTATATAGAAGGGCCGTCAAGACATGAATATATTTCTGTGACACTAATTAAACTACAACCTTCGTGGAGATTTCTATAAAGTACCATATTCCAAACCTCAAAATTTGGAAGGATCCTATAGATCACAGTTCAAATTCTCCCCACGAGTGAGTGCAGATTAGCTCACAAAAATAAACAGTAGTTGCATATGTGCATAACTGTCTGAGACAGCTGAAGAAACTTAAAAGTCTATAAGTTTGTGCTCGTTTTTCTTTTTTTTTCCAAAAGTACACTATTTCCACATCTTTTTATAGGAATTTTTTTCCATAAACTGCCTCTAAGTCTGTGACTTTCGAATACATTTTACAATCAAAGTCACAAGTTTCAGAGAACAGCTATAACAAACTCGACTGTGAGCTCAGTGTAGACTGCCTCAGATCCTTTAATTCTGTGTGACTGGAGCAGGTTTCAGTAGACCCAAAGAGATCCACAGAACTGGGTCCGGAGTGAAACGAACCACCACAGCTTTCAAGGTGCCACAGCTTGTCTCCCCCCTGGTCCCAACAGACTTGCTGCTGGCTCCAGCCTGCCAGGAGAACCTCTCCTTTCCGATATGAGTGCTCTGCCCCAAGCATGCCCTGGAGCTGGAGGAAAACTCTGGATCTATGGCTTATGACAGCTCAAGAGCTGCTCACGTTCTTTGCTATTATGAGTAATTTGAAGTAACTTCAGAGCCTGAGGCTTTCAGAGCCGTGTCAGTTACCGTAAAGGGGTGATCAATAATTCACTTGAAGATATCTGAAAATGTCATCCTTCCTGGTTAAACCCTATTGTTGATTATTAATTATAGTTCCACAAATTCTTTGAGATGATAAATGTTTTCTAATGGCCCAAACATTGCTAATTTGTCTTCCAAGCTTGTTAGTTACCTGCCCGAAAGACTATTTTTGTTTGTTTGCGATCATTCTACCTGGTAATTGTAACCATTTCCAAAAAGTGAAAGGTCAAGAAATGCTCAGTCTCTGCTCCTGGCCTGCACAGTGCATTGCCGTATATTAAATCTCATTTAGACCTGTCAAACTGCAACAGAGTTGAAGGAGACTTTGAGCATATTAATAGAATATGAAGTATTTTACTGTAGCACCATTTCAAGAGATACTTAAACACAAGAAAAGGCTCCATTCTACTTGAGGTACTTCACAAGCCCTCTAAAAAGTCACAAACTTTTAAATAATGGGAAAAAAACCCACCTTCTTATCATGATTGACCACTGACTTTTCTCGTCTGTCACTATGCTCAGAATGTTAACTCTTACCTCATTATGCCTGGTAAATATTAACACCATTAACACTGGTATACATGAAAATAAAAATGATTTTGAACTTTCAGGAAATATTGCTTGCCTGCTGCTTTAGTCCAAAAGTCTCTTTCTGGAAGCAAGTGAGGCTCTTGTTAGAAACCTTGAAATGTTTTTTGCTGCCTCTCCACTGCAAAGATTCCTGCTTTCCCCAGATAATCAGTATGTGCAGACAAATCTGAAAAAATGGGTCTCTTGGAAAGCCAGACCACTGGCTGGAAATGGGATCTGGATAAAGATTTCTGCTTCTATGCTGTTCCACTGAGCATTTCTTCCTAACCACCACCCAGCCACCAGGAAATTTAACTTCTAACCCTGTATTTCCTGTATAAGCCTTATTTGGAAGCTTAGTAAGAATCTAGCACCTTGAAAATTCAGGTTTTAAAAGACTTTTTTCACGAGTGTTAAGGCTGATAAATTTCATGTCTCAAAAACCCAAAATCAAATTAAAGGTCACCCCCTGGCTGAAAGACCTGTGATTCCATGTAAATCCCCAGGCCAAATTTCTTGCTTGTAATCGCTCAATTCAAGACAATATCCTCTTTCCAAATACATAATTACAGAATGCGAGCTTCCCACAAAAGGAAAGAGAGCAAGTATTCACCTTAAAAAAATACATTTTTCAGATGAATTCACAAAAGAATTGTGAACATTTAGTTATTGGCCAAAGTTCGCAAGCTGTCTGTTTTTAAAAAAAAAATAAAATTACTTGCACATTACTTTTAAGTATCCACTTATATTTATTATTAAAGCCTAATAGTGAAATAATAGTAATTTGCATGTACAGACAGATATTTTTAACTGTGCATCCCAATTTCAACAGTGTTATGTAAGGTAAGTAAGAATCATGAAGGCAGTCTCCAGATGGCATTGGTAAAGAATTTTGTTCCTTAGCACACAAACATGCTTTTAAAGCTTCAGAGGAGACTCCTGAACATGTCATTAGATTCTTCAAAATTATCTACTTTGGATCTGTAGTAATAGTAGATCTACGTATAGCAAATAGGTCATTTGTTCAGTATTTTAGTTTTTTCTGTCTGAAGACAGAGTAACTTGTAGAGAATCAATTATTGGCTTGCAAGTTCAAAGATGACATAGTTAGGAAGTTGTTTGAGGCTCCCTCTTTTCAGCATATGCATGTAAAAAAAACCTTCACCACATGCTACATGCATATAAATAGCAAAACACATTCATTCGTATCAAACTTCTAATTCATGTCATTCGTGTCATTTCAGGCCAGAAAATGATGGAAACCCACAACTGCCCAGCACAAGGGTCAATAATATATTATTACACTTAAAGATGCTGACCTAAAAAAAGGTAAATATTTTTTTCAACATTACACATACCTATTTGTATCCATAATTATATCTAATCACCAATACTTCACTCTTCTCAAGCCCTTCTTTGGCAACACTATATGAAAAAATGAAGTTTTCCATCTCCTAACACAGAACGTCTTGTCACAGTTCTAACACCAGAAAAGCCTATGATGACCATCTAATCTCCATTTACTGCAGACAATGGAAAACATATGGTGATTCCTGCCTCAATCTCAACAATTTACAGCTAAATTATAACAAGGTACCAGAGTTACTTTCCTGAGATAAAACTCATTCCAATGGGCACTGGACATGTTCTTTTTGCTGCTGTGATAGGGGGATGGGGTGAGAAATCCCCATATGGGATGCGAGGTGGACACTTGCTTACCCCCATCTCAAGGTACATTCAAACATCAACTTATTTTCTCTAGACTGAGAGCAAGCAGTTGGCAACTCATCGATCTGAATCATTTTCAAAGTGACCTGGTGATGAAAGCTTCCATGTTTCCTGGTTTACTTTCTTTTGGGTGATGCTATACGAAGAAGAATCAATGGTTTTTAAAAAATAAATAACTTATTGTCTGTGAAGAATGCCAATAATTTAAGTGAGGATTGTACATATCAGCACTAAATTATTCTGCTTTTATCTCTAAACTGGTTAAAATGTTTTGGGGTTTTTTTGGCCTCATGAAAGTCCTTTTTCAATATGATGTTTCATATGGTGACACATAACAGAAAGGAAAAGAAAGCCCCTACCCTTTTTTTGTTAGAAATCTGCCATCTGATCCATGTATTGACAGGCTTGGGCTGATAGCATACTTATGCAAAGCAGGTAATTGGTACTCTCTGTGAACAGAGTCAACACATTGCCAGTGAACACTGCCCAGAACAAAGCTTCTACTGCACTATAAACTTTGGATTGGAAGAAATTCAAGGTGGTCCACTGGGAATAAAGTTCCCATTTAGTAGCACAGGTCAGCGTCATTAAAGCTCAGTAATCACTCCAAGGTTGCTTAAACTCACATAATCTAAATAGGAATCTCCCTGGATTTAAGATGATGATAAAAAAAATGTTTTGTGTAAAGACTATGTGTCCTTACAGACAACATTTCTGCATATCTACCTACAAGCACATACACAAGTATGCATCACACATTCACAAACACACCAACTGTGATTCTGGCTTTTATTAGCCTACCCTGGTTTTCAGTGATAATGACAAGAATACAGATCTAATTCATTTTGCACAGCACTTTGAGTGGTTTTGCCCTTGTTGTATTTCAAAACATAGAAAGACCAATCAAAAATAAGGATTCTCTGACCACCTGAAATAAATAGCATTAAATTCTGACAAAACTGATTTTTTTTCTAAAAAGGTAACCTTTGGTCTTTTTCAGTTGTGTGTTTCTCACTAGATACAAGTACAGGAGCGTTACATTTCAATGGGAATTCACCAATAATAGATGCATTCTCAGGAAAGCAAATAATCTCTTTCTGATTATTGCTGCAGGTTGCTACATAAAAGGATTAGTAGAATTTTATTCCTTCAGAGATGCTGAAAGAAAGAGGAGGAAAAAAAGACAACATACCGTTCGAGACAAACTTTGTTTCAGATTACTAGTGTTGTGTAGTCGAAGCTGAACACAGGTGGTTGCCTTGCGAAGACTTTCATGGCTGCCCAAAGTATGATCACTGCAGTTCAGGTGGGAAAAAAAAAAAAAGGTTATCTCCGCTTGCTACTTCCTCCTTCTTTTTTCCTCTCTCCTTCTCCTAAAAGCACTGGTGAACTAAGTTCTAAGTGTAAATCAGATTGAATAATATAAAACCTGTACTTGGCACTTACATGAAAACTGATGGGGTTTGATTCTAGTATATTTTCTGTGAAATAACTTAAGACTAATTGCTTAGTTGTATCTTTGACCATTAAGTTCTATAACAGAACAACAATGACACAGAGAAAGAATATCCTAAACAAACTGCACGTGCTTTCAAACCTTGAGATTATTCATTAATATTCTTCAAATTAGTGAAATTTACACAAAGTATCTTGGTTATGAATGCACCACCATAGAATGACTTGTAGCGTTTGATACCCAACTTGAAAATCAAACATTAAGTTTGAAAATCATATACATTAAGACAGGTGGCCTTTGATTCTCAAAGAAATCAAAGCTCTCACCCTGTGCAGCTCACACAGAGATGGCAAAAAGCTGTGATTCGTCTTCCTCCTTCTCAAATCATATGTCAGCCAAGGTCAGATGCAGAGCTCAACTCAGAGTGGTTCCTACAAACTGCTCTCCTGGTCAAGGATGCTCTAGCACCCCATGACAGGGGAATTCCTTATTCTTATTTGCCTCTTCAGAGTAGCTTCTAATCCACTTATCACTCTTGGCAATGTCATCTGAGTTATAATACAGCGTTAGTTTATCACTCTGAAAATTACTCGGAACAAAGATAACTTCAGCATTTCCTTTCCACTTTTTGTTTTAATCAGTTGAAATAATGCAAAAATTATTTCAGACTCAAGGCAAACGTCTTTTTATATTTTAAAAAATCCTTTGGGATTAACAGGTAGGAAAAATGACATTGATTTTTGCAAAGGTAAATTCATCCCCAAAACAGTTTATATGCAACATCAGTTAAAACTCTAGTGCATGTTGAGTTAGATGCATGTTGATTTTTTTCAAGACTCCAGCCACAGAAGCATCAAAAGGGACATTCTGTATTTATACAGTTTTACAGCATGGTAAGTTGTTTCAGAACTCCCTGGGCATGAAGGAAAGATGATTCTTTTCTGGTTTGTCAAGTGCCATGAAAAACTCAGAGTTCAGATGTAAACTGTGTTTCTTTCTACCAAAAAGGGCTTTTGATGGAATGTCTGCATAAAACTGACTGGATTTAGTTCCGAAAAAACACTCGCCCTATGAATAAATCATGGGAAGTATGACTTAGGAGAGAGACTCGTGTCTCACGTGGCAGTAGAAGTCCCCAGCACAAATGAATGGTTAAACTTAAATAAATACACTGTACGTAATTGCCACTCAGCACAATTGCAGGGAATTCATATATCTTGTAAATGTTCTGCACCTACACTGCACTATAGTTAAGTAAAACACATACTCTCCATTAGAGGTCACAAATGGAGTAAGTGTAGATATAGGATTTTTTTTTTTTTTTTAACAAATACATTGAAGGTCACAGAGGAAAAAACATTTCCATCTGACATAACAAATACCTAAAGCAAGGTCCTTTGATAGCACTTCCATACATTTGCAAAATTCCCTGATTTTAAGAGTAAATTGCATACATGTAAGAGTGAGACAAGTTAACAGCAACACAGTGAAATACCGGTACTGGTGGAAAGCATATCACCGTTATGCCTCAACCCTCTCAAATGCCTTTGCAAGCAAATGTCCAAGCGAACAATTCCCGGTTCATGGGATTGTACCAATTCATATATTCTCCACTATTGCTCCTCAGCTCATATCTGCGTTGCACCAACCCATGGCTTTCTTGAAACTTCTTCCTCTCCTCATTTCACCTAATCACATCTGCCTCATGACTCTAATGATGAACTCTCCCATGATCCCTGCATCCTTTAGAACTGCCTCACACCTGTTTTTGACATTTTACCCCACCATTATCCCAGTTATTTCCATTCTGCCTTACCTTCAACCTTAGGACAGGTGTAGTAACACAAAAATTACACAGAAACACACCTGTGAGTCCTGAGTCACTTTTTCCTGATTCCTCCAGTATACAGATTCCTATTGCAATGCCAACACGAAACCAAGTAAATGACAGAAATTGGCATAGCTGTAGCAACAGAGGAGCGCTCTGCTAGTGTAAATTGGTACAGCTCTACCCTCCTCTGCAGTTACAATTTTGTACCACGGATGTATAAAAACTATCTTTTGCAAGTATAATTATTCCATGTCATCATGCTTCCAGGCAAAACAAGCTAAACCAACAGGAGCTGAATTTTGGGGTTATAACTACACTTACATGACTGGTTTCTGTTAGTTCTGCTGTGTCAGGCAGATATGTTACATCATCAAATCCTTTATTGACACAGCAATGTTGTCTGAAACATTGCAGTCAGAAGTACTATACTGTACTGGTGATACAGTTGACTTCATGCGTGGACTTTATTTGCACAAATACAAAGAGAAAAGTTTTGACAGGTATTGTGACACAAGAGACTAGACAAAATGGATGAATGCCTTAATAAAATAATGTGGAAACCTGGTCCAGATGAAAAGTGAACGACAAGAAACAGAGTTGTATCTTTGCCATAGATTGACAGACTACCTTTTAGCCATAACCCGGGTTGTAAGATACTATGCAGATCTGCTACTGTACCTGCACTATTAAGAAAAAAGTAATATAGCCCCTTTGGAGGATAGCGTGATTACTAGTAACTGGTTTACAGCGCTCTGAGCTCTGTAAAGGCAACACAAATAAAAATGCTACAACATTATTAACTCCCCCTATTTTTTGTTGGAATTACTAGGTGGAAAATACAGCTTTGATGAGAATGCCATGACAATAGACATAAAGCAAAAGGCAGTCTTTGTCTTTAAGAGACACGGTAATGAACTGGTCAAAGTGATGTGACTTGCCTGTGGTCTCACAATATATCAGAAGCAGAGAAAGGGAAAATCCCTCTGTCTCTTGAGACTCCCTCACCACTAGATGATTTTGCTTCCTCACAGCAAGGTTCTCTGATGTGCTATAAGCTCCAAATCCTAATACCGTTCAATCAGACTTTTTTTTTTTTTTTTTGGAAAAGGACTCAGCTGAGCAGCATCTTTGAATGAGAAACTTAATCTGCAGTGACAAGAGAAAATTAAGTTTATTTTTCTCAAAGAACATATTCATCCAAAAGGTGGTTGCTTCTTATGATCCCAATCTGCATGAATATAACTCTGCCCAGTGTATAATTAATAGCTTAAACTCCACTTTGAGTGAAAACTAATTTTTACTTAGGTCTCAATTTTCAGAGAATAGAATTAGTAAGGCAAAAAAATGTCATCAATAAGGTCACAGGCAAGCATGTGAGCAGAAATGATAAGCATTTAGACTTTTCTATCCCAACCCCCTGCTCACTATGTTGTCTAAATTGCCAAGCAGTGAGGTAACTGTGCAAATTACACTATGGTAGAGTGTGGATGGAATTAAAAATACATATAAAAAGATCCTTTACAAAATCTGATGCTTTTAAAAAAAGGCATGTTTAGAAATAAAGCTTATAAATATCCTTGCACTGTATTCCTTTGCTGGGGCTGCATTACTGCAACCACTTGCTAGCGTATAGATCAATTAAAAAATAAATTAAAAAAAAAAAAAGACCACCCCACATTCTTATATGCACTTATGTGCTTTGTTTTACTAGGCATTTCAGGACGCCCTGAGCTTGTGGCCTGTAGTTCTAAAGACAAAAAAAGTCTAAATGGAGGATTGATTCATTTCTGTCATATGAGAAGGGTTGGTTTTGGCTTGCTGCTAGCATTGACAGTTAGGAGTTATTTGACACAAGCTGCTTAGCCCCAATTTAATTTATTTTTATATAACGTCTTTCACAAAGGACATCATAAAATCATTTTTAGGGGCATAAGTTCTAAATCTAAGGAAAGATGGAAAACTGGAAAAGCAAGATTTAAAGGTAGATGTAGAAGGTTTGGATGATGGGATAATAAAGCACAGAAATTTTAGAAACAGCAGATGGCCCTCCAAGAAGTAAAAGGTAATCATGAACAGGACAAGTGTTAAGGGACTGGAGAGCACACCCACAGCTGGGAAACTCAGAGAAGGAGGGCCTATGGATACGTATGAAAATGAGAAACTTCTACGAATACAGGTAAAAATTGATAACACAAATATAGGTTTTGTTCCCCTTCTTTCAAGGAGACTCCATCTTTCAGACAGGGTTCTGCCTCCAGATGCACTTACACTGAATATCTGAAAAAGGAACTGCAGCAAATCAACTAGGAAAGTAACTAACGTACACCTTACAGTGACAGAGGGGGCAGGAACAGGGTGGCAATGAATCCTGACAGCTTCTACACATACTGCAAGAAAAACTTGTGAGAAAAGGAAGCGTAGGAAGAAAAAGAAAGCCTGCAGGCTGAGGCAAGGCCAGGATTTCTGATCAGTAAACAAAATGAACGTAAAGACCGGAAACCAAATGAGATTCCAAATCATAATTTCACAGATGGCTCTATTAGTTACGGTCTGACCTCCAGCCTATATGCAGCCTTCTGATTTTTTTTTTTTTTTAATTTGGCTATTTGAAATCTGATATTCTACTTGTGAGTCAGGATGTGAGCTCAGGGATACCTCCATAGGAAGGCAATAATGGATGATGATATCTTGTGGTGCTGAATGTAATGGTCATTAGCACACAAGTATTTTTTTCCCCATCTCATTCAAAGCTAAATAGATTCCAGAAATCATTGAGTCTTTCAGGTGCTTCTGCAGGAGGCAGAATGAAGTGCTCATTAATACAGTCCAATATAATAGTAAATGAAAGCTTTTGACAGATCTTCGCAAAGTTGTCTGGTTCACTAAAACACTCTTGTCTGAGAACAATTCATCATGCCGCTGTTTTGGCTTCACTTCAGACTTTTCCAGATTAAAACAAAGCAGGAGCAGCAGAGTATTTATTCCCTTTGCTGTCTCATAACTTGGGGAACTTCTACTGGAATTTATCCATGAAGAATTTCCAAATACTCTTCTGGGGAAGAACGTTTCACAAGTACATCAAATCACTCTGTTAGCAACATCACAAGGAAACCAATTCCTACTAAAAGATAGCCCAAACATAGGAAAAATTTCACACTGAGGCAACTCCGCAGGCCGTGTTAAGCTTCCCAAGGGATCATTATGGTCTAGGGTTTCAAATTTCAGATACGGGACTCTGATGAGGAGACAGAAGAAAGGGAGCTGGATAGAACAGTGTAGAATTACAAGCTGCTGAGGCCAGAAATGCAGCTCGGTGCTTTCTCCGTGACAGTGACGGAGCAAAGCAAAAAAGCTGAGAACGTTACTGACCTTGTTTCACCGCTAATGAGACGTGCAGAGATTTTGCAAGTGCAGGAATTTAAACAGTCCACTATTGATGCGTTCTTCCCAACAGTGAAAATAAAACTGTTTAGAACATACTGTACACTGTACTGAAACGCACTGAGCTCACCCATAACACAATGACTCATTATTTCCATTTTCGTTAGTAATTAGTTTGAAACGAGAAGAGAGTCTTGAAAATAAAAAAAATGCACTGGCCTTCTTATGTAATTAACAGATCTATGTATGACCTGATTCTCTGCTTTGTTCTAGCATTTTAATGCTTCGCACAGTGCTCTGGTGGACCAGCTCCTGCTTCATGGAGATTTGAACAAGTGAAGAGTGAGCTTAGAAATGTAGAAGTCTCCATCTTTAGTGGCAAAACATAACTGACCGTAAACATCTGAACATTTGACCTGTGGACCTGTGTAAGGGTAGAAGTGTTCAAGCTGCATATAGAACAAAAGTAATTTACACAGTGAGACACTTGCTTTCACAACTACATTACTTTCATTAATCAAGATGACTTGCTCTGGGCTAGTTCAGGTGATCTTTATGCTATACTACAAAAATGGCTGCTTCTAAGAATTTCCTTTTCAATTACAGACATATCCTATTTTGTCTAGCACGTTTTATGTCTCTAACAGAAGAGCTGCAATTCCTGCTGTGCCAGCTTAACAGAGAACTGCCAACTTCTCCCCTTCTGCTGAAAGTCACCATCCCTACAGCACTGCCACAAGAGCCTGCACTTTAGCTGCTCCAACACAACATCTGCTCACTTACGCTCAGGGCTGAATTTAAGCTGCCAGAGGGCAAGAAACAAATAGCTGAGTCCAGCAGTGCTTTCAACCACCAGGCTTACCTGAATGAATGCAAATCAGAGCATTTACTTACTTGTAGACTACAGACATTCAGAAGGACTTGTTTGTATGTATAATGTGTCTTTCTTCAACTTGCAGTCAGCATGAAGTACTGACTTCATTTGCTTTACTACTGTTGCAACTGTCCAGGAAGAAAAATCACCTGCTATGCAGCTGTATCATACTGTTTCTCCTCCCTTTGGTGATTTTCCCCTTTGAGGATATGCATACCCCCTCACGCTTATAACACTCCTATGAGATACTGGAAGCAGCAGCATCCTTGTATTATGGATGAGAAAGAACAGAAGGGCAATGGAGTGAAACAAATTATTCAAGGCTGCACAAAGCTTATATAAAGGAGCCAGGATCTGAATCCTTGCACTAGAGCAGACCAGCATCTCTGTTGAGCATAAGTACCACGTGTTCCAGGATTTTCAGAAACTATACATTAAATGTTTGGAAAATAATACTCTAACTCTCCCTGTGGTTCTGTTGACGTGGCACATAAGCACAGTGCATTGAATGCACAGCTTATATTATACAATATTTACTCAATGCCGTCTCTTAATGAGATACTTACTTCTGTAAGAATTCATCAGACCCGCAAACACTTAGAAGGCATTCCTCCTCGACTGGGTATCGATTTGTGAAATGGAGGATCTCTACAATTAAGTCATGAGCGACACAGCCAGCTGTAAATAAAGATAGCAAGAAAAATTAATAGTAGCTTGCTAGAGAATTCCAAGCTAGATATTTGAGCAAAGAAAATAAGAATTTCTCTGTAATTCCTAACTTCTGCTGCAGACTAGCTCCATCAAGAGGAATTGAATCAAGCCACACCTGATTTTCTTTTTTTTTTTATTTTGCTTCAAATACTCTACAACAAATCACAGAATACAAGTCTATTTAGAGGAAACTAGCAATTTGTTAAGTAGCTGAAATGAAGAGCTGATCGACTTTCCCAAGCAGAAAGGAAGAGACAAGCAGCAACTTTGGTTTTTTTTCAATTTCCTGATGAATATCTCACTACATTTCCCATGTGCAAACATGGCCTGATGCAAAACTTGACTCTGTTGCTGCTCATGACACAAGAAGGCTCCAGAATTTTACTTGTTATTGTTTCTGCTGTGAACACTTTTTTAACCATAACCAAGAAGCAATTAATGCTTGTATGCATTTTATATACATACATCATATATTTAATGCATTACATTATTTAATATAATGTATAGTCACATTATAATAGTAATGTATTTTATAAAATATATTGTTATAATACATACACATTAAGAAGTTCTATTTCAGTTTGTACAGTTCTGCTGTTCAGAAATATTGTAGCATTTTGAGAATTTTCTCCAGCGTCACTTCAGCTTTTTAAGCCACTCTCCAAGCCTGCCAGTACACCTCCACTCTGCCCTTTTTAGAAAAACTGATCAAAAAATGGAAGAGAATAGCTGCATAACCTGGCAGTTGAATTGCAAACATGTCTGATAAGTTTAGTCTTTACATGCGTGCAGAGCACACTACACCAATACTGATGCTGCAAGTCTGAGATACCTCTCTTTAGCAGAAAAAATATCTGACTCTTCAGTGAAAAGTCTTCAAGTAATGTACCAAGATAGTTTTACAATGCAAAATAAAGTCTGGACTTCCTCCACGACTCTCAGGCAATCTCATTGTCTGTAGCTAAAAAAACAGAAAAGCCAAAGTAGATTTTCCTTTCAGTTTTTCATTCATGGTTTTTCTTTATTGCTTCAAAATTAGAGCCCACAAGAGCTCTTACTAGCAACTTGAAGTGATTTTTTTGATACAAAAATGGATACTATCTACAGTTAAATATAAATCCCCAAAACTAAACACATAACCCAACTTGTGTGTTGACTAATTTACACCAGTCCAGGTTCAGACAACTGGTTCAAACTGAGCCTAACCAACCAGTTTCATTGGGTTTAATGGTGTTCTGAATTACCCAGTCATCCACAGCAGCCAATTAATACTGGCACATCTCTTTCAGAGTGGGTATGCTATTATTTCAGAACAACCTAAGAAGTACAAAATTGTTTTTTCAGGGAAGTTTATAGGAATGTGATACTGAAAAAAACTTCACGGAATAGCCGACACATCTAGGGGACAACAACAAAGCTGAAATAAACCAGGGTTGTTACCATAGCCAGCTTGGTTTTTTGCTTTGGTTTGGTTTTCCCCAGGGAAAGGAAAAAAATAAAAGTGTCAATGGATTCAAAAGTTCCTTCTAAAAATTTTCATTTTCTTTGCAAAGTCATTTTTCATTTGCTCAGAAAGCCACTTCAATTAAACTTTTTCTACCAGTTTTACTAGTTTTAAACATCTAGCCCTTTGACAACTTGCTGTTTTAAGCAACTCGTCATAGCTGGTTTTGAATATAAACTGGAGTTCCTGTTTGCTAAATTTATACACACTAAAAAAAGTATGGCACAGAATCTTTAATTAAAATTGTAACGTGCTTTTTCTAGGTCACTCACTGGAAAAAATCTGAAACTTGGTAGTATCGTTCACTTGCACTCAGTGGATCCATTTTCCTTTCCTTACTCTGCCAAATGTTTTTGCATGACTGAACAATTCTTTATATTAGATGGGCCAAAAAGTGTACTCCCTTCCCCCACTTTAACTATGTCTTATTGTTTACTTAGTCTGTAAGCAAGTTTAGGACAGGAACTGTTTCTTATATCCCCTACAGTTTTAGCTGTACCTTCTAAAGCATTTTTGTAAACAAAGTTAAACAGACTGAAATATGAACAATCTATGGAGTAAATTATGCTATATGATAAAATATCATAGTTTTAAGAGTTGACTTTTGCATTACATATAACTTCACTGTAGATCCCTTGCCTAGCTCATTAGCTAGGAAAGTGGTGGAAATAGTACCTTCTGGTCCAGCTGTCCCAAGATGGAGTGACTACATCAGTGAACAAGGGAAGAGGTACGGATGTCATCTACCTGGAATTCTGTAAGGCCTTTGACACAGCCCCCCACAACATCCCGCTCTCTAAATTGGACAGGTATGGATTTGATGGGTGGACTGTTCAGTCAATGAGGAATTGGTTGGATGGTCACATCCAGAGAGTAATGGGGTCAATGGCTCAATGTCTAGATGGAGATTGGCAATGAGTGGTGTCCCCCAGGGGTGCATACTGGGACCAGTACTATTTAATATCTTGTGGAATCAAGTGCACCCTCAGCAAGTTTGTGGATGACACTAAGCTGAGTGGTGTACTTGACAAGCCTGAGGGATGGGATGCCATCAAGAAGGACCTTGACAGGCTCAAGAAATGGGCCCATGTGAACGTCATGAGGTTCAACAAGGCCAAGTACAGGGTCCTGCACCAATATCAAAACAGGCTGAAGGATGAAGGGATTGAGAGCAGCCCTGCTGAGAAGGACGTGGGGGTACTGGTGGAAGAAAAGTTGGACATGAGTCTGCAATGTGCGCTCACAGCCCAGAAGGCCAGCCATATCCAGGGCTCCATCAAAAGAAGCGTGGCCAGCAGGTTGAGGGAAGCAATTCTGCCCCTCTACTCCACTCTGGTGAGGCCCCACCTGGAGTACTGCATCCAGCTCTGGAGCCCTCAGCACAGGAAAGACATGGACCTGTTGGAGCAGGTCCAGAGAAGGGCCACAAAAGTGATCAGAGGGCTGGAACACCTCTCCTATGAGGACAGGCTGAGAGAGTTGGGGTTCTTCAGCCCAGAGAAGAGAAGGCTCCAGGGAGACCTTATTGTGGCCCTTCAGTACTTAAAGGGGGCTTATAAGAAAGATGGGCACAGACTTTTTAGCAGTGCCTGCTGCAATAGGACAAGGGGTAACGGTTTTAATCTGAAACAGGGAAGACTTAGACTAGATATAAGGAAGAAATTTTTTACAATGAGGGTGGCGAAACACTGGAACAGGTTGCCCAGAGAGGTGGAAGATGCCCCATCCCTGAAAACATTCAAGTTCAGGTTGGACAGGGCTCTGAGAAACGTGATCTAGTTGAAGATGTCCCTGCTGATTGCAGAGGAGTTGGACTAGATGACCTTCAAAGGCCCCTTCCAACCCAAACTATTCTATGATTCTATCTGGCCCTTTGTTTCACAGCATTCACAAAATACTGGCTCTAGATGATACAACCTACTACTTTTCTAGGCTTTCCAATAACTATGTAGATGGTCCCAAATGAAGCAACCAAACTTGCAGGAATAAATGTGTAAGTCTTGGCTACCTTATTTATGAATTATTATTTTTTTTAAATATATGTTGATTGACATTCTGTAGCGCTTTGGATTTTCAGCTTTCAACCTGTCAAACAGACTAACACTCAGCCTGTTACAGCTAAATAATTCCTTGACAAGTGAAGAAATGATTTGTTTAAAAAAAAAATAAAAAGACTATCACTTAATGAAGCAGCACGGAAAGAGATGGGGAAGATGACTTTATTTCATTTTTGCATATGTGGCTGCACAAGTAAAAATTACAGATCTGGAATCAAAGATTCTCCCTTTCACCACAAATACAGGATGCACAGGAGCAGTGGCAGCTTCCCACAGTCACAAGTGACAGAATAATTTAGGTTGGGAAGGACCTCAGTAGGTCCATCTATTCCAGCCTCCTACCCAGAGGGTCAACACTGAATTCAAACCAGCTTGTTCAGGGTTTTGTCCTGTAAGGCCTTAAAAATTTCCACGGATGGAGACTCCACAATCTCTGTGGGCAAACTGTTCCAGAGTTCTTAATTATTATCCTTTTCTTTCCACTCAGTTGGAATTTCTCCTTTCACTTTAAGACTGACATATACTTTCCCTGACCTGTACATAACCTTGGGTACAGAGGAGTCTTACAAACTGCAGACTCCTGAGTCATGGATTCAGAAACAGAGTCAAGGCTGTGAAAAGTTCCACGACTATATGGGGACTGCCCCTACACTTTAAATTAGGCACAAGCTTAAATTCCTTTTGGATCAAAGTTGTAATGACAGTCCAGTTGAGACTGCCAGAATCCATCCCAATTGTGATTAATGAAAGTAAAGATTTACACATTAGCAAAGTCTGATGTTTAATGTGATTTTAATTTAACAGCAAATGTATTGAACATGGTCAAAAAAGTACGCACTCAAGACTCACATAAAGCTTGCTCTCCAAGTATCTTTCGAGATAACAAATGCATGTTGTTAACATCTCCATGGCACTGAATTGTGGACACTTCATTCACTTACCATGTTGTGTAAGAAGAAGAGGATATGGTGAAGAATCTGTCCAAACGCTGATTCTGAATTTTGATTCACCAAGAATATGGTCTGGGAACCTTGTTGCAACACTCCAGATTTTCCCAGTGTTTGTCTTCAAGTCAAAAGCAGGGTAGGCATTTCTTATTCTGAAAAGAACATGTGATGAAATTATGTCTAAATAGGTATGTATTTCAGCTCTCTTATAGGAGGGAAACAGAAATTCTACAAGATACCTACAATATGTGATTAAATAACAGAGTTTTAACATAAAACTAACCAAGAACATGTGCACAGACAGCTGTGACTAGGAGAGCTGATCAAAATGAAGACAGTAACATGCTTTCTATGCAAAATCTTAAGAAGTCCCTATTTTCACAGTGCTCTAGAATCCAATCTGAAATCCTCATTACTAAAACCCTGGGTATTTATGCAAATGTCTGCAGAGAGCAATAACTGTAACAGTCATTGAGTCCCTCTGATATACCATTACCTTTAAAATATATTCCCCATCCTCCTTCCAATTACCAAAGTCTTGCAGAAACTAATTCCTCCTGAGGTACCATTTCCTAATGAACACTGGTCACAGGTATTATGTCTGTCACTGGAGGTTAAACTTGCTTTTTAAGCAAATATACTTTGCAGCTGCAGGTAAGGGTACATATTGTACCAGCTGAAGCTTTATGTTTCACTAATTGGGCTGAATATTTTAGTAGCTGAACTCAAACACCCTGTACTAAGCATACTGCATTATTTTTTGTTTGTTAGTTCAAGCAGCATTTTGTAGCTTCTGAATTGGCAGAGCTTTATATCGTCTCTGATTACAGTGTATTTTGAGCCATAGTTCTTTCACATAAAGTTCTTCATTACTATGTTACCTCCTGCCTCAGGGCTGCCGCCCAAGTCTCTTAAACAACAGTATGAAATACTCTTTTATGCCATATATTTCTATAACATGAGAAGGAAAAAAGCCTAGGCTTCCAAAATTAATAATCCAGTGAAGCAGACCAATCCTTATAATGAAAAGCCAGGGGGCATGATGTTTCAGTGGGGCAGGAGGAAATGAGGCCTGACAATACCTCCAGTATGAGATAGATTTATACTCATAGTAAAAAAATCATTATACTACAGAGGCTGCTCTGGTGACCTATGTA
The DNA here is from genome assembly GCA_013398295.1 of Chionis minor. NCBI lineage: Eukaryota > Metazoa > Chordata > Aves > Charadriiformes > Chionidae > Chionis > Chionis minor. The sequence goes on from VZSF01000119.1 coordinate 943,076, forward strand.
GTTGATGTCAGTCTATTTTCTTTGCAAGCAAGGTACACATAAAGCTTTCCCCTGTCACCAAATTCGCTCTTGTAACCTGTTTCTGCAAGAAGGCCAAAGACTAGAAATTTTACTACCCTTTCTCCAGCATCAAATTAATGGGCTAAGTACACACAATAGGCACGAATCACTTCCTCAACTTACTGGAAGTCATTTCAAAACGAAGCAAACCTCATCTCCTTCCCTACACCCACACGATCTATGTTTTAGAATAATGTGGGGACAGAAATTTGCTTTTTATGCCTTCCAGATAAAAATGCATTCAGTTCCAGAAAGTGTTGCTCATTTACGGCCACCTATTGTTTTGAAGTGATTAAAGGGCTTCTGGCCTGAGCAGGTGGGTGAAACGTGCCCATCACAAAATTTTGAAAGGTTAGGTCTTCCAAGGCATAACTGAAGTACACAAGTATTACGTGCAGAAAATCTTGTGCTACTTGCTTTCTGTGCTGCAACGACTCGACGTCTGCAGAAAGTACTAACATTTACAGGGGTTCGCTATTTCACAGCATTTCATAATGCTATGTATTTCTCTGTGGTGCAGAGCACATCCTTGAAGACAGCAGGAGGTGGAGGAACTCTGCATTTTGCAGCATTGAACCCTGAGACTATCAGCTTGGCATCTTCTGGTATCAAACTCTTTCCAGGATGTATTCAGAAGCCACCCCTGGATGAACGTTCACTATAGCTATGTCCATAATTGTAGAAGTAACCTGATAAAGGGATTTTGAAAACTGCTTTAGAGTTGTGTACAATGAAATATTTCAATTATAGATTGCTACCTGTACAAATATTACCTAGACAAAAACATGATGTGTTTCTATTTGAGCTACATGCTGGAGGTGCAAGTCTGCATGACAGAGAGTTTGAATTATACATCTTGCCTGCGATGTATAAAACTGCCAGTTATTGAGATTCTTTGGGGACTGAAAGGATGCTTATTTGGCAAGACTGAATATGTCAGGTATTTGCAAATTTATGACATTTTGGGGTCTTTTTTTTGCTGTGACATTTGGTCCTAGGAACACTTTCCAATTTATTTGATAGAAGAAAAGCAAAGGTTGTTCTTATTTTCTTTTAAAGAGTATTTGCTAGTGATGCACACTAAACAGGTTACTGCAAAACAGGAATGGCTTAATTCTATTAATCTTTTTAGCCCTGTAAACAAACTCATTTATTCACAAAAAAAAATCAATAGAAAGCTTTTCATATAATTAGAGTGCAAAGTTAAATGTAGAATGTTTAGACATTAAAAAGATCTGAATATCTGAGAGGAAATTCTGTCATGTGGATTGTACTTCATACATCTGATGTTAGTAGAATTGGTTCAGGGTTCAGACTGATGAACTCTGGAAAAAAGAAAACCTAAACTTATGTGAATGAGTATGTTTTGAAGCTGACCATGCACCCTATATGAATATATAATATATTCACTCTTAATATTAGGGCAACATCAAACTGGATTTTTTTTTTCTTTTAGGAGAAGCAGTCAATTCATTAAAGTGTAAATAAATAAATAAAAAGCAGCATTCCATCATTCCATTTTCCAACAACTTTTCTGTGAGAAGAATCATGCATTTGCGCTAACAACATGACAGTGTGATCAGTGAATATCTACAAAGGAAAATGAATCTGCACAGATGGTCTAAAAACTTGTATTTCTTAGTGCTCTTGAATTTCAACACAATTTCTTTTTCTGAAGAAGATTAAGAAAGAAAAAATTCTATTCCATTAAGCCACACTATTAACTGTAATGGTAAACAATAATTAAAGGAGTTTTTGACACTTGCTAAGTCTCACTTTTCATCATGACAGTAGATAGTAATTCTGTTTTCAGTCAGTCAGTTCCTCCAATTCTTTTTTCCTGCTCCGAGCTACACAGGCACTAATGTTGTCCAAGACAATGGCAGAAAAACGGATCTTAAGTTTCACTCGCCATAAACCATCAACACTGAAGAATTAAATTTACTTATCACTGATAAATGGGAGAGCAAAGGGAGAAAATACTTTTGGAATTAACATTCCTTTGTGGATTTTAATCTTTAAACCAAAATTAGGAGCCTTCCTATATTTAAGTAGGTACTGGAATTATGGCACTATTCAGGAATTCAGGGTGTGGTGGGTTGACCTTGGCTGGATGCCAGGTGCCCACGAAGCCACTCTATCACTCCCCTTCTCAGCAGGACAATGCGGGGGAAAGTAGAAATTAAGATGGAAAAAACCCTCATGGGTCAAGATAAAGAGAGTTTAATAAAACCAAAAGCAAAGATCCTGCATGGAAGCAAAGGAAAACAAAAGATTTATTGTCTACTTCCCATCAGCAGATGATGTCCAGCCACTTCCTGGGCAGCAGGGCTTCAGTATGCGTAGTGGTTGCTCCAGAAGACACACATCGTAATAATGAATGCTTCCCCACCCCTTTCTCCTTTCTCTTAGCTTTCATTGCTGAGCAGATGTCATATGGTATGGAATATCCCTTTCATGATGGGTCAGCTGTCCTGGCTGTGTCCCCTCCCAATTTCTTGCCCACCCCCAGCCTACTGCAGAGACAGCCTTGATGCTGTGCAAGCACTGCTCAGCAGGAGCCAAAACACTGGTGTGTTGTCACGACCTCTCCAGCTCCCACTGCAAAGCACAGCACTATGGGGGCTGCTATGGGGGAAAATTAACTCCATGTCAGCCAGGCCCAATACACAGGGATAGCTAATCCAGTTAACATAAATAAGTGAAATGCCATAGTTGGCTGAATAAAGATTTTTCATTACTTACTTCTCCACTGCATTGCAAAAAGCAACTGTGTTTTCATTACTTCCTTCATTTGCTTTAACCACCTGGATAGACCAACCTGTAGACTAAAAATACCAAAAAGACACCAGAAGAAACAGAGCTCAGTTATTTAGGTAACAGAAGCAGGAGCATAACGCTAACCTTGCATTTGGTTCCAGCAGAACCAACTTCCATACCTTATCATCCCTTCCCTGACATGATGGAACTCCAAATAAGTGTAAATAACTCCATTTTGTCTTAACGCTTTCGGAGAAAAGACAAAGTCACAAAGCATCAGCTGGGTTTAATGATGAATTTTTTCCCCTCCATGCAGAATATAAGAAATTCCAGACAAAGCTTTCAAAATTCACCTAGTGTCAGAACGCAGAGAATTCTAAATTCAGAAGACATATACTCTGTTTACAAAAGGGAGAGGGGATAAAATGAAGCTTATGCTGCGGTGAGTTTTAATCCTTATTTTCTCTCTTTCTGCCCTGGAAGGAAGCTCAGGATCCCTTCAAACTCCATAAACCTGGCAGGTAAGTCCCTAAGACAGATAACAGGAAGCCAGTGTATTCTGTTGAACATGAAAAATCCCCAAATACTTTCTCTAAACTTGGAGAACGCAGGTCTGAGCCACTATTTTGGGTCAAAGCATCCCCTTGCCTGTTTGCTGTAGTACCCTTCAGTCAGAACATTACCTCCAGGGAAGAGCTTAATACTATTATATCTGCAAGCCCTTTCTACTGTTGTACATGGAGACATATACAAGGCTCAACGGAGACACTGACTTTTAAACCTCTTCAGAAAGAGAAAAAACTAATGACACATCCCAGGAGAGGAAACTGAGATATGGCAAAAGGTGTATTTTATAATTTTTCTAATAATTTATATACAAGCATGTAAAGTTATAAAAAATAATAATAAATAATAAACCGCATTTAAGATAATTTTTTTTCTGCACAAGGAATTGCAATACACATGAAAAGATGCAGGCTGGGAAATTTTACTTACAGTTTAAAAGATGGGATGAGTATAAAAGATGAAAGATCTGTTGGGAGTGGGGAGATCACAATGGCAGAACTGAAAGCTCAGAAGTTACAAACCTTTTATAGATACCATCAGTCTTGGGTCTCATAGTATGTAGTAGCACAAGCATTAGGAGAGTGCTTATGAAATTTAAAGATAGTTAGGGGGCATCATCAATAGAGGGAGAAATTGAAATGTCTAGTACAAAAAACATTGGATAACCCTAAGGGCTGAAATAAGAGAGCGAAATTAAAGTTAGCAATGTGAATTAGTTGTCCATCAGCCCCTGATTGTAAGAACTCCTGAAAAAGCTCCTTCAAAAGTCACTGAAAACATAGCACCTCCACCAGTTCATTTTTTTTTTCCACCTTGATTACGCACTTACCTTATAATTCAGCTCAGCAGACTGTAATAAAGAACTTCTGGTGGACGGTCACTATTTAGAAGTTATGAACGATTTGGTAACAGTAACGGCCCCCCAAAATTATGTAGTCATAAAAAAATGACAACACAAACAAAAAAAAAACCCCAACAACAACGAAAAAAAACCCAACACTATTCCCGATCACACTTACATCAGGTTCCAAAAAGATATATTGACAAGGCTCTAGGAAGTCTGCATCTGGGATGCTGTGTACCCCTACATTGTAGGTGGAGGAAATTGAAGCCGGAACAAGCTCAGAGAGACGCTGCTGTGGCTGTGGGTGACCCCGTGAGCACAGGGGCAGAAGCAGCTTGCAGGGCGCAGCAGGCAGGGAGAGCTGCAGCGATTGCTGGCAGCACGGGTGCAAAGGGAGCCCAGAACCTGCACTGACCACCACGCAGCGATGGTGGTGACGTGCCACACGGCGCAACCGTCATCACGGGGTGCAGAAACCGCCCCTGTGGACAGCAGAGACTTTGACACTCACAGAGCTCCAAAGGAAAGATGCTGCAGCCCAGGGTTTCTGGCTGCAGGGCTTGTCTGGTGCTTCTCCCTGGGGCTGGGGATGGCAGTAGCCTTGCTGGTGGGAGCTGTGCTCTGGCTCCAGTGCCGAACTGTTGGTGAAGGAGCTGCAGGAAGAGGTGAGCAGCCAGAAGGAGGAACAGGAGACTGACAGGGACTCTACAGAGCTAAGGATCACCCAAGCCTCGTGCTGCAAAGGAGGGACAGCTTAAGACTACCCTACAGGAGCAGTGGATGGAGACTCCCACAGGAGGGAAGGCTGGAAACGTGCTGCTTTCAGCAACACAAAAGGGTGCCTTTCCCACCTGGCAGTTCTGTCATTACAGAGCAGGTACAGTGCCCTGGAAAAAGTGCACGGAAAAAGAGAGATAGTGGATAAAAGAAAAGCTAAGAAAACTAGGCCATAGGTAAGAAAAGGTGAGGCTGGGACGTGACAATGAATGAAACTGAAGGTATTAAAAGACCAAAACTGCAACTGGAAACTGAGGAAGGAGGAACAGAGAGGAATTAAGCAAGGGGAGGGCCAAAACTGGGAAAGGATGATTTGCCATGGGTATGGACATGGGTATGGATCCTCAAGTTCATGGCTTGAAGAAAAATGTGGTTAAATAATTACTATAGGATGGCAAAAAGGAGCTTGACAGACAAAGCTGGAATGTAGACCCTCTCCTGCAGGAAATGGAAGTAACACAGGAGCCCTTTGCCTCTCTGCACCTTTGCTGGCAGCATTTCTGAGTGAATCCTAATGGCAAACAAGAACTCTGTGTAGACTAGTAATAGTCTCATTCATTTTGGTAGCAGAGGTGCACGTAGTAGATACATAATTCCAACTCCATTGGTGAATCATGTGGATGAGACATTGAGTTTTGTCATTCCTCTTTTCAGGTGTCCAGAAACTTTACTTTCTTCCTATTGCATGTGAAGGTAAAATATTAATTACATGACCATACATTATTTTTCTATAGACTCCAGTCTCCAGTCATTGCAAATATCTGAAAGTGTGCAGTGAATGAGACAGAGAATTGCTTTTGGAGAGAACTGATGACAACAGGGATAAAGTAACAGAGCACATCCTGGATAACTGGATCTATCTTTTCCCCATCCACAGATTTCACACATTATGCTAATAAAGTCACCTGAACCATCCTTCCCAAGTACGAACACTAATTGTGTATTTCTCATTTCTGGAGCACCCAAACTGAAATAATGAAGTTTGGTCTGATGATTGGGCTTGGGTGAAAAAGTGAGTCTTGCTAGTTATTCTGAAAACATTGGATTCTAAATATCATAGATGGAGCAGACAAATCTATCAGATACTTTTTAGGTTGTATTTATTTTTTCTTTAATATGGAGAAACTAAAATCTCTTTTCACAGAGATGTTATTAAGACAGTTTCTTTAGTATTTTTGAACATCTGACTTGGTGATGACAAGGCCAGAGAAACTAACGTTTCCTTTATTACATTGGACATATTTTGATTAGCATGTATTAAATAAAGCCTGGGGCCATACAACCGTGTCCAAGAGCTAAGGATCAGTATGACAATATGAATTCAGCAATGCGAATATTTCATCTTGCATACCTATGACCTATCTCAACACTAATCTCCGTGTTTCAGCATCCTGTCCATTCCACTCTGTCTGCAGTCTTGGCTTTCATCTCCTACTACTCAAATGAATCATTTACTCATCCTGGACGTCACCAATCCAATCTGTGTTTGTTCTTTTTCTTTTGCTGCGGTGCTCCACTTTTCCAACCATTCTGACAGTCCTGCTCGGCATCAGCCCTGTCACCCCTCAGCCCTTCTTATCTTTTCCGAAACTCCCAGCCCAGTCGTAATGAGTTACCTCTTCATAGGCTTTTTTTTACCCTTCCCTCTCTCAACTTTCTTTCACTTGTATATCCCCCTTCTTATCATCACAAGGTTCAGTTGCCAGCCCTGCCTTGGCTCTCTTTCTATCCTGACATGGCTGTTTCTCCCTGAAGGAATTCCTGTGACCACACTGATTTTTCTGCCACAAATCAATTCTATCCTCTCTCCCATTTCTTCCTCTTCCAGCTAAACAGCTCAAATACTTCCCTGACTTAATCAAATCCTCCCACACAGTCGATTGTAGTCGCCCTTGACTCACTCATCTTTTCTCTTCCCTCCCCTATAATTCTCTCCTCCTCCGTCACAGAAGCGTTTGTGACTGTTCTTATATGCCTGCTTCCTCCAGCACCTCTTCTTCCCATACCACAATTTAATCTCCTCCTGCTCATTTGTAACCCACTATTTTCTGCTTTTCTTATGAGAAGGCTTATTCTTTTCATCATGATGTCAGCACGCTTTGGTTTTCCTATCATAAGTAAAAAGCAACAACAGTCTTTTCTCTCTCCACCTGTTCATCCCCTTGTCTTTTGTATTCATCGCTGAACTTCCAAAATGTGGTACCCAGGGTCAGCCTTAAGAGTTCCTGTCCTCAGATATATTTCCCTGCCCCCACTCCCCATCTGTCTGGGTCTGCATATGTTTACTTCTGTAATTCTCCCTGTTCAGAGACATAGAAACAAGTCAATCAACTGTCTCTTCCCCTTTGCTTTATGGTACTGTGATCACTGGGTGTTAAAAGCAGAAGGTGAACATAAACTGTCTTTTAATATTCACTGTGCAGAGGTATCCTGTAGGCTATTTCAGGATTCCTATAATGATTCAGAATGCTAACAAGGACTACAGGAATGGGAGGATTTATAATTTTCTTTTTCCTTCTCTATGTCAGGATTTTGAAAGACAGAAAATGAGGAGAGATATAACATCAGAGTCACGGGAGTCCCGTAAGACATCGTTATTAAAAACAGCAAAACCACAAATGGAGCAATGAACACCTGACGGAAGGAGGAAAAAAGATAGAAGTATTTGCTTCAAAAAGACAGCTAAAGACAGAGCATGTGTCAGAGGATCCAGCTTCCACAGTTACAGCAGACGTGTCTATTTTTAGAAAAGGTACACATAAATGCATGCAGAACATGGTGAAGACAGGACATGGCAAACTTCATCTCTCAGGATATGTCAGCCAAACTAGACACCAAGACAATAATCTGGCTCGACAGAAAAACAGATTCAGCATAATGTATTATTTTTTTGAATCTCAGATTTCATATCACACCATAAAGATTCGTTATCTTATCTTCTTCAAACACATCTCATTCTACATTTCTGTACCCATCCCTCCATGGTAGTTTTATGGTTCAGTGAGCCATAAAATGAGCCTACTAGAGCATTCTAGACCATGATCTAGATTCTCATCTGGTGTAAAATGGCAATTTGCCATTAGAGTCAATGGAGAGACTTCACTTTATACTAGGTGAGGAAATGGCCCTGTTAGTTTAAAATTAGGTCTGTGGGTAATAGGTAGGTTTTAATAGGTAGGTTGCAGAAATGTGTTGACATTTTAAGTATAAGTTGGTTAAAATATGAAACAGGTAGGACACAGATTCTGCCAGTATAAAATCCTCATTAGCTAGCCAGAGTAAGCACCTTCCCTTCAAAAGTCATTTTTTATGGTCTGCTGGGTTCTCTTCTGATACTACAATCAAAGGAAGAGGATGCTTGGAGGTTTTCATGCTGTATAAAAATCTCTTAACTAATCATGTACTGTTTATTTGAGGGCATCCTCCTTGTAAAGATACAAAAAATACTGTGGGAAATTCTGACTGCCAAGACATCAAGTTACACAATTATTGGAAAATATACCTGACACTTCCCTGGAAGTAGCAAAGACCAAATAAGAAGTGAATAACAATTCTCACAGTTGCTTTTGGTCAGCTGAATCGTAAGAACACATGACAAAAAGTCTCTACAGGAGCAACAGTTTTTGCTGCCCCCCAAGGCATAAATGTTTTATTTTTCATAAGGTCTTTAAATCAACTGCTTCTAATCCATGTTGCAACAACTTGTACACAAAGTGCAAGGACAGAAACAAGAATCAAGGACTTTAAGCGTTGTTAATATGAGAAAATTTAAATACCTCGCTGTGATGTCCAGAGCTGCTGGGCCAGGTAGGTCCCATGTCGCCTCTTCTGGAAGTGTCAGTTAAACAACCTTCCCCATTTCCACTTTCATCTCTCACTTCTTGTCCAAATGGATAGTTGTCTAAGAAAATGGGACATGGAGCATCAGTATCATCAAAGCCTATCTGAAAACTCGGATTTGTGTTGCCTCTTTCCACATCTGAATCAAACATATTTGTGACCGGACTTTTACTACCCTCTCCATAGAGTTCTCTCTCTTGACTGTAGGGGTAGGGCTCCACTGGCGAAAAGTTTCTGTAATCTGATAGTAAAGAAGATCTGAAGCCAATCATTGGTGCCACCATGTCTGGTTGCCAGTGAGAGACAGGATTTCCAGAGTAGAGCTCACCATAAGCACCGAGAGGCTGACCACAAAACTGCTGGTCAGGCACATTCAGACCAAAGACGTCTGATGGGAAAAAAATTTCTTCATGATGATGTGAATGTGATGAACCATAAAAAAAAAATTCGTTGCTGACTTCATCAACTATTTGATCAAATCCCAGACAGACCTCTCCAGCTGAACCAGAACTGTACAGTGGGTAAGATGCTTGGTGCCCAGCCTGTCCTTCACCAAATACATTGTGTGAGAAAGGCACCCTCCCAAAGTATGCCATGGCTGATTCTTCTCTTCAGTCTTATTAATCCTCAGGGAAGTCTTTCAATAGTTCCAAGGTTCCAAGGAGTAACATTCAGAACTGGAGCTACATACTCACTGAAATGAAGCACAGAATAAAAGTTAAACCCAGAAATACCTAGTATAATGAAAACAGTGCATTTCTGTGTTATTTTTTTTGCTTTAGAGCTTTTTCCATAGGGTGGAAGTATTTTCTTAATCTGGAGCTTGAATATTCTTTTGCCTGATCCTTATTTCCAGATGACTTCTTATTACTATTATTATTACTAAATAACAATAATACCAGTTATAATTATTATCCTGGACTCCTAAATATAACCAACAGGATGCCCTAAACAATTGATCTAAATACTAAGAAACTAATACTGACAAATATTAAAGAAAATCTCAACATTATTTCCATTATTTTACACTTGTATAGCATACAATGCAGGAATCTAAAACAAGCAGGTATGAAAGCCTTGTATTAGTGGTCACTTTAATGGCAGTTTCATTAATATCTTCCTCTTTTTTTGTGCCTCAAATTTCTTCTTATTCTACCACTTTTTATCCTAGTGTAAGCAGGTGAAGAAAGTTAAGTCAAAGAACACAGAAGGCATGGATCTCCAATTAATATGCAAAACACTACACCCCAAGAGCTTGGATATGGCATATATATTGGAAAACAAATATAAATAAATCAATTTCAACCTTTTTTGTTTCTTTGTTTTTCAAAACAGATATATCTTCAAAGCCTGAGGTTGTACCTTTTTTAGTACGTTAACAGGCAAGGGCATGAGCTTCTGCAGAAGCTCACCATCATTCATGCTGTCACTAGCAAACTTCCTGATCGGATTTTGGCACATGCCATGTAGTCCTATGGTTCAGAGAGGCAGCGTGTACTGGACACTGCTGTCAGCAGGCATGAAGGTATCTTTTTTTAGGAAGAGAGTTTAGTTCTAAACCCAAAATCTATTCTGGGCCACTTGCTCTCAAGGCCTTGGCCTGTTTAATTTACTGAAACAGATGTAGCCTAAACACACAAATGACACAGAATTGCAATGCGACATAAAGTATGCAGTTGTACTGAGTACTTTATCACATAAAAGAAATAGAAACATCTGATTGGATAATTCATTTAAAAAATGTAATCCCGACCAGGGGGGAAGGGGGAGCGAGAAGCTATCGAGATAAAAAGTGTGCTCTGAAATTGCTAAAGCTTAGCTCCACAAATAGTTTTTCCAATATGTCCCCAAGATCTATACTGTATTAGTTTAGATAATAGTGCCTTGCAATGAAAATCTGTATTACAACAGAAGGTATTCATCACAACTTTATTTATTTTTGTTTCATCTGAAGTCAAACTCTAGGTGACATAGGCTTCTGTCACCCACAGTGAGGAATGAGAAAAGAAATGAAAAGTTAAACAGGCTGAAATGAAATCTCCAAGTTATAGGCTGAAGTACACTTTCAAGCACTCAACTTAGTGATTCCATGTGTTGTGTGCTTTGGTTTGCTTTAACTGTGTTAAAAAAAAAAAAAAAAAGGCATTTATGAAGTTATGCTAAGCTGGTTAACCAAAATGATGCATACCAATTTGAATGGTGATCTAATCATAAACTTTAATTACAGTCTCTGCACCTTTCTCTCAGAGTAAATATTCAAGTTCACTACATTTTTAGATTAAGATGAAACACTTTTTTTTTTGCAGAAAAAAATTAATAAGCATAACAATAAGAATTTTTTTTTATGAAATCCTCTTCATTTACAACTTCCTCTGTTTCTCATTTCTACAGCAGGTAAATAAAAGAAAGAAAACAAGAAAGAAAAGGATATATCCATTAAATCAAGACAGATAATGTCTTCTATTCTTTTTTTTTTCTGTCTTGAAAATTGGAATGTTTCAGGAAAAAATGAAATAAAAGAACGGTATCTCCCTCCAGCCCTGTCTTCATTCATAAAGTTTGGCTACCTAGAAGACTATAATTGAGGCACAGAAAATACAACACCTTTTAGGCCTTTTCAATTGTTTCTAAAATATTTCTTTTACATTTCAAACAAATTCTGTTTATAATGTTATGTAAATGCCTAACAGCTAACCTTGCTTTTTCACCACTAAGGCTTTTTTTATGTGTAGCATCCCACGTTTCTCCGACAGACAAATATTCACACACAGACGCAGAGCCCACCTCCAACTATCTGTATGTGAATGCTTATCTCCTGCACTCTCCATGCTGTTCAGGAGAAGTATTGCTTTCCTCGCGGTCTTTAAAATCAAGTAGGTTAGTTTAGGCTGGTCCGTGCATTCTGCTCCCTGTTCTTCTCAGTGGGCTGGGAAGTCCACACGAGTAACAAGAAGTCTGCACTGCATGGCAGGGTCCCTCTCCCAGCCTGGATCCCGGCAGAGGGAGGACCTGGCAGGGAGCAGACGCTCGTACAGCACTGTTTGCAGCACCGTGTCTCCTTTATATAGGCTTGCATTTAGACCGGAAACTCAGCATGCCGTGTTGTAAATCACAGTGGTTTAAGTTGTTCTTACCTGCTAGTTCGGTTAGTAAGACTAAGCTCTTTAGTTGGGCCAACTCCTGATCCTTTTCAAAACAGCATACAAAGTTCAGGTAAGGATTTGGCTCTTTGCCAGCCACTATTACACTATTTAAGTTGTGCAAAGCGCAATGGTAACACTGAATTTTCAAAAATCGCTAATGAGGTAAAATTTATAACGTGGGGGTTTTTTTCCAAAAAAAAAAAAAAGTTAAGCTTTTAGGTTTGTTTTCTTTGCCTTGTGCTTTCTGAATTCACACTTTGGAATGTTTGGCTTTTTTCTTCCACAGCTATGAAGCCTTCCTTTTCCTTTTTAGTGACAGCCACACAATCACGTGGTTCTGGGATCAGGGATTTTAAGGGAGAATCCCCACAAATATTGCAAAATATTCACTACAGATTAAGAGATTTGACAGCATCACACAATGTTGACAACATTGTAGTTGTCGTCCAAGCACACAAAAATACTTTCCTTACTTCAGCATGCACATGCATTCTAGTATAAGACCTTGGTGCACTGTGGGCTCAATTTTCCCTTTTTACCGGAACCCAGGAGAAGATGCCTGGGTCACCTGCTAAGCGGTAAGAATATTTGTTGCAACCTCTTACCTGAAACACATAATTTGTTAGAAGAATATAGTCTCCTATGTCTTCCTGTTCATAGACACATTCAGATGACCTATGTGCTTTCAGTATCAAGGGGGTGTAACTCTTTCGTCAGAAGTTTTCCTTCCTGTTTAACCGGTTTACTGTGGTGATGATTCTTTCCCACATCTTCCTTCAGGGAAATTTCAAACAGCAGTAACAACAAAAAGGTACCAACTTATCTGTTCTCTTTCTCAATTTGGGAATCCAACCTTCTTCTTTTTTTTTTTTTTTTTTTTTTTTTAAAAATACTGGTNTTTCAATTTGGGAAATCAACCTTTTTTTTTTTTTTTTTTTTTTTTTTTTTTAAACATACTGGTAGATGATCTCACACTTTCAGTACAAGTATCAAACATGCTTAAAATAACAATACAACTTCTTCAAGGGAAAGACCTTTCTCTTAGAAAGAATCACAGAATCACAAGGGTTGGAAGGGACCTCTGGAGATCATCTAGTCCAACCCCCCTGTCAAAGCAAGTTCACATAGAGCAGGTTGCACAGGATGGCATCCAGGCGGGTTTTGAATGTCTCCAGAGTTGGAGACTCCACCACCTCTCTGGGCAGCCTGTTCCATGCTCTGCCACCCTCAAAGTAAAGAAGCTCCCCCTCCTGTTTAGATTGAACTTCCTACACTCAAGTTTGTGCCTGTTACCTCTTGTTCTACCACAGAGCACCACTGAAAAAAGACTGGTCCCATCATCAAGAAAGACTTCTGCACAAGAACAGAATTCAGAAATTTTACTCTACTAGATCTTCATGTAGCTTCCATCTATCTGCACTGCTGGTGCATGCTCTCAAACGAGCTCCTAGCTCTGCTCACAGAAGGGGACAGAACAAACTTTGCATGGCAGAGAGGCCCTCTGGCTTTGCCTCCTCTGTATGCAGAGTTGGGACCGCCTAAAGGGGGTAAGGATCTCCCTTATGCTTGGGTATCTCTCAGAGACCAGTGAAGCCTTGCCCCTCTGCACAGGGCCTGCTGAAGAGCTGGAGTAAATACAGCACGGTCACAAACATCTTCATAGACCCTCCATAAAAGGGAGCAGCAAAGGCTGCTCCAGGCACAACACAGAAGGAGTTCCCTCAGGGACCATCTGCCTCCACGCTTCATACCATTCCTTAAAAAGGTATAAATTGCTCCACTGAAGTGGCTATTCAGAATTCACACAAATTCCCAATCCTAGTCTACTATAAGGTTGTTATAGGCAGGAAAATATCCTCAAAAATAGTAAGGGAGTCAGTATCAACAAAACAGTATTTTTATAAAAAGCCATGCAGTAAGACTGAACAGATTAAGATAAAGCATTTAAAGTTAATAATTAATCTCAGAAATCTTATATCTGATAAAATAAATAATAATTTGATAAAGGATTACAGGGAAAATTCTGCCCTTCAAAGTATAGCAAAAAGCTATCAGTGATGTCATTGTGATTTAAAAGCAGCTAGTCAAGGACAAAACTTATTCCAGTTGGTGAAAGGTGATGCATTTTTTCCTCATATATTCTCCAACCCTTAAACTGTCGACTTGCTCCACAAACTGTTTGGTGGCATTTGTGCTGTACTGTAGTCATTACCAGTGATTACTGTGAAGTAAACCTGAGAGAGAGGAACACACCAATTTTAGGAGCTGCCATTTCAGAGATTATGGCACTGTGATGCTGCTTCATCTCAGTGACTGGACACAGTAAAAGGAGAAGGGTTGAGAAAATAGGGGCAATATGCATGGGAAGAGCTCATATTCCCAAGCAAACACAGAAGGCCATACGCGTAATACGAACTGAGCTGGGACACATCCCCTTTTTTCCCCTCACAGTGATTTCCAGGAGAAGGTTATGAAGGCTTTTCTTGGGAAATTCTCAACATTTTCAGGATTTTATTAGGCTTTTAAAGTGGCCACTATTTTTCTGGTTTGTGTTTCCCATCGAAGTAGTAGGCAGGAAACTGCTGAGTCACTACCCTAATTCCTCCTAAAACTACCAAGAATTGTCTCCTCCTCTTTTACTGGCATGTGGGACAAAATCTCTAGAGACAAAGAAAACTGGCTACTCCCTGGGATGCCTCCTTTCCTTCTGTTAGATACTCTCGCGGCTCCACCAACCGGCAGGAACCTACATCTCACTCAGATTAAAGAAAAATCGTGTGTTTGATTCAGCCGTGTGTGAGTGTGCTCGTATGACTAGGTCTGATAAAAAGCTGTGAGTAAAGAGCTGGCAAAACAGTCGCTCTAACACACCCCAAGATGAAATACAGCATCTTCAGCAGGCTTTTGCTCTCAGTGTTGCTTCACACGCAGTTTGGAGCTTTCCCAAATCACACCCTTGCACTTGAAGCCTTGAGGCTTCCAGTAATAACAGGCTTGCAAAGGGAATGCAGTGAAGCCTTTCAGCAATCCGTGGGGCCAGAAAACTGGCTAAACAGAGAGCCAGTGAGGAAAACTACTCCATTTCATAAGAGATTCAGCCATCTGTGTTACTATTCTCCAGTGCCACCTACTGTCATTTCCCCAAAACTGTGAGGCAAAGAACACTGCGTCAAGCGCCATGGCAATTAAGCTTTATTTCTGGCTGCAGGGAATGTCTCCGTATCTATTATCATCACTGACAAACACGGCCCCTGTCAGAAAGTTGCTCTTTATTGGAAAGATTCATGATCGTTGAGATCCTGCTTGAAAATGGCGTGATACTACTTCTCTTAGATCAGTGCTCCCAAGTGCTGCTGCGCCAAGGCGATGACAAGGTATAAGCAAAACTACATAGGGACAACAGGGTGTTATGGTTTGAGACATCCACAAAATTTTGTGTCATTTACATAATTTTTCTGTCACCTGCTGAGCCCTCCCCACCCAGGAAGAGGAATCGGGGAAAAAACAAGGAAACCCAGGGGTTGAAATATAAACAGATTTAAAAGAGTAAGACCAGATAATTAACATTAATAACACTAAAGAACCAATAGTGGTCCCAATACCAATATAAAATATAAAAGGATTATACTAGGCCAATTATATCAGTAGGAAGCTGTGCAACCCCAGCAGCGGACAGCAAATGCCGGACACTGCCAGCACTACAGCTTCAGGAGGAAGGGAAGGGCTCAGGAGTCCGGCACTGGGGCAAGAAGTTCTCTGGATCCCTGCCACCAAGGAAGAGAGAGCTTCTCAGAAAACTTTCTAACTTATATGGAATGTGATGTACGTGGTACGAAATAATCCCGTCGGCCAGCTTGGGTCAAGTGCCCAGGTCTCGCTCCTCCTCATCCTGCATCTGGTACGTCCAAAACCACCGAGACCTTGAAACCCACACACCATAGCTGGCTATAAAGTAAATATTTTCACAAATTGAGACACTAGAGTCTTCCAGTGTCTTTCCCAAACACTAGAAGATAAATTAGGCCTGTGTCGCTCAACCCAGGACACAGGGCTTTTCCATGTGCTGGTGAAAACAAAGGTCAAGATTTTACTGTGTTTAAGCAGCAGATGAACAAGAATTCCAGTAAAAAAAAGAAGTTAAGATCTGTGGGGTTTTTTTTGTATTACAGGCCCTTATTTCTTTCTCAGAAGCTTCATCAAGCAGGGATTGTGCCTTCTTACCTGTTTAGTAAAACCCAGCAGAGTAGATGCTGCTGGGCAAAGAAAATAAAAGTTACAACAAACACAATACAGTGGTTGAGTCATTGGCAAATGATTCATCAGTAAAGGAGACATTTGCTGTAAAGGGCAAGAAGGACTTTTCAATTCTGAAAACAGTCCTCACCCTCTATTTACTCATACAGAACAACTCAGGGAAAGGACAGAGAGAGAAGAAGGGGAGGGAAGCAAAGTTTCACTTTTCCAAGAAAAATAAATAGAAAACATTTTGTTTTAAACATAAGACATTTTCACAGGCTCTGCTGACACCTACAAAGTTACTAAGTTACCAACACCCTCCTGAGGTTTGAAATACGTTGTTGTGAAAGTTCAACCTCCACAGTCTGCATGCACAGACTGCAAAACTAGCCAGGACTAAACATAGACTGTGGATTTTAATCTCTCCTTTTATTTGAACATCTTTTGTACTTTGATCCTCTGAAAGGAACAGTACACTTTAGCAGAGTTGTTACTGGCAGAAACAATTACCCCAGCTTTAAAAAAATCAAATTGCTGAGAAAATTAAGTGCTAAAATGGAGAAGTCTTATCGCAGCCATCATAAAATATAGAGTTAAAATAAAACAGACAGATTTTTATGTGTATATATACACATGTACACACACACTCTCATATATGCATGCTTATATATAAATATATGTATGTAAACATACATGTATACGCATACATGCATATATATGTGTATATGTATACGAAGATCCCTCTATAAAAGCCTAATATATATGTATACATACATATAAATGCCTAGCAAACACTACATGATGCAAGGAAAGAGTTTAAATGCTTCAGAAGAGAAGTCAACCCACAAGTTTCAGCTGAGAGTCAAACATCCCAAAGCTGAGGAGCACTTAAAGCCAATGCTTTTGTTCAGACGGCTTTATAAATTTCACTTCATGCTGTCTTCTTCCCTTTCTCTTACCTTCCGTGATTTTTCCCACTGTTTCGTCATGCTGTTCTTTTCGTTTCCCCAGTCCAGTGTGCCTGCTCAATGGCTTTCTGTGAAATTCAGCTTTGTTATTCCAGCGTATTCAATAGGTTTTGTTGACCTTCCAGAAATTGTTCATATCATGGACTGTACAAATATAAAAACACAGTCTTGTGATACTAGCACGCTGTTAAGACAAGCTCCCTCGCCACTACAGCGGGCTTTTTCCTATGGAAAATTCAGTGAGCTGGCTCATCACCTAAGACCCTCTTCCATTGCAGCTCGCGGTGCACAGGGCTCTACAGGATTGACAGAACCGAGGAAGAGCAGAGAACACCTCAAAGCACAGAGCTCTACCACTCTGGCGCACCTCAGCTGTGGTGACAGAGCCAGGGCGACTTTACTGTATTAGCCCGGCCATGCTGCCTCAGGGAGCTGTTAATATTATGATTGCCTTGAAGAAGACCTAACTTAAATATGGCTTTAAATCCAGATCCAGCTACCAAGTCACTGCATCAGAGGCAAAGGGAAATGGTAATAAAGACCCACTTCCACTCCCTGCTGGGTTTTGCTGTGAGTGGACCTTTGGTTCACACGACACGTCAGCTCGGTGGCTTGTTCAGTATTCAGATGAACTACTAGGAACAAGTTCTTTTCTTTTATTGATGCCACAGGTACTTTCAGTGAAACCAGTGAAATTATAAAACCTTATACTAGGCTTATACTATAAACCAGCATATATGACACTCTAAGCTAGTATATACTGTAAACCTAGCATAACGTCTGAATCAGCTCTACTATCTTTATCACAGAAAACAAATTAATAACCATTTACGCATAAAAATACAGGCATCTAAAGTCAAAACAATATCTTACTTACACAGTATCAACCTTGTCTCCATTTGCCTTTCCACAAGGATGCTTTGCTTATGTTTGCAATAGTGCACATATTGCAATACTACATCTTAAATAATGCAACATTTCTGAATTTTCCCTAAACTTCTTGCACATGGGTAGCTTCTTACATCTTTCTTCTGACTTTAATTTTACGGTCATAATTGCTCACAGCAGAACTGAAACGCTTTAAAATAAAAAAACAAAAAACAAGCCACCAACCATATGGCTTTTACAAAAAAAATAGTTTGTGGGTGTATATATAATTTTTAAACCAACTGAACAGCATTCCTTATATGCAATTCAGGATATAAAGCATCTGCTTAGATAGCTAATTTGGCCACATACTTAGGTTGTCTATGCATGCCAGCAAAGCATTCATTACCGTTTTCATTAAAACTTTACCTGCAGCATGAAAGCCAACAATAATTTACATGAGTTTTCCCATAAATAATGCAAAGGGATTGCTTACCTGCAATAAAACATATTTCAGCAAACTGCTACGTAGAAATTAAGCTCACAGCAGCCCTCCACCACAATTGGACTGGCCTGTGAATGAATGGCTGGCACAGAGATACTTGCAGTGCTGAGAATTCAGCTTCATCTGTCACCCCAAAGTACCTTCCCCATCAATGGTACCCCCACAGATTATTATTCTTACAATAGCAACTGCCCTCTGCTGTGTCAGGTCCTGCACTAGCCTGTTCATGGTTTTACTAATGATGTTTTTGTATTTATGAACCAGGTGAGCAACAGGGAAGACCCTGTTCACTGGACCTGTAGAATTAAGCAGGCGAGGTACGTCCACTGGGGCTGGGCAAGATAATCACACCGCAGCACTTCTGCAGCAATAAGCGTACACCCTACTCAATGATATCAAAGGCACTCAATCCCATTGCAGTAGCCATGACTTAGATTTGTGTTCTGCCTTGCACTATTTTGGGCAGCCCAGCCAACCCTTACTGGTTTTGCTCCTCTGGCATCCCCACCTTGGCTCTGTCTTCCTCTCAAGTGCAGGAATAAATCGATGCCAAGAAGGGAGTTAGCAGCACGGTGCTTCACATCAGAGGCAAGCTGCTACACACGTACAATTGGAGGAACTGTGAAGCCCAGGGTGGGGAGGGCAAGAGAAAATTGTGCAGAAGTAGGGATACCTTGGCAGAAGATGAAGGAGAAGGAGTTAGTATCCACGCACAATAGCCTTTATAGGTGGCTGGTATCTTCCAGGGACAGGTTCCCAGCTCACAATGAGATCAGATCATCTGGCAAGCATTGGTTTAGGAAGAGAGAAAAGCAAGACAAGAGCTCTACTCATCCACACCTATTCATCAGCCCATGAAAACCCCTCATTCAAAAAGTTCAATAGTCTCTACATAGACAGTAATTTCCTGGTACTTCTGGGTGGGAGGTGAGGGGTAGCTACTGTAAAAGAAACAAGTAGTACCATCCACCTACAAGATGGCCAAAACCGACCTGCACTAATGACGTGAATGCAGGTAGTGAGACACACAATTTTCACCACAGTTGCTGGGCAAAGTGAAAAAACAGGAAGCTTTGGGGTTAGGTACATTCCCTACACTCACCAGTGAAATCTTGCCACCCCTGCCCCACCAGCCTACGCAAAATAAGAAACCTCAGTTTAGAAGAAGTTTTCGGCTGAGGGGAGTGACCCTGTCACAAAGAGATACATCGCAAGCAGAACAGCCATCTCCCTTCTTTCCCAAGGAAGCGCTGAACTTATCAGATCCATCTGATGCCAAGCACAGGAACACCAGACTGCTCCTTCCGGTTCTGGCAGCATCAGTGTGGGATCTCTCCTGATGCAAAGCTCCAAGCCTGGACACCTGACTGCAGCCCTGCAGCATTCAGGTCACACATGAGCCTGGGGTATGCCTAAAAGCCAATGAGTACAGAACAGAACTCACTGTCATTTTGGTTTTCATTAAGGGATGGTTGGTTTTTAGAGGAGGAGGGAACAGGAGTTTCAGAATGTAGAATAGAGCAATTTGACAATGTAGGTTGAGAGCCTTAAAAAAGGAGGGAAAAAAAAGAAAACCAGGGAAATTTAAACGCACCTCTCAGAAAGCTGTACTGCAGGCCTCCAAGACATGGTCTAAAATAAGATATCATGTTCTACCACAGTAACATGCCCTTCCTTTGAGGCCTAGTGTCACAGCATGTTACAATTGATGGACATGAAAAAAACTCTGCACTGGAATTTGAGAATATAAGCATGGTTTATCTTGATATTAAAATAAACCTCATCCACAGAACTCCTTGATCACCTGCACTTATTTCTGACTGCCTCAATTAACTGTGTCATGCCTACATTAAGTCCACGAAAAATCCAGACATCCTAGACTGAGGCTGGAGCCCACTCATAATACATCGTTCATGTCTGCTGCAGAATAGGAATAGCTATCTCATTCTTTGCTTGGTTGATCTACTTTTATATCCTTGATTCAAATGGAGTTATGCAGACTTCATGTTTGCTATCAGGCTATGAAGAAGCCTATTGTAACTAGGATATGGTTTTCTTAGATGTAAATGCACATGCAAAATAGAAAGAGCTTTGATATTGAGATTTTTTTCCCCTGAGGTTCAAGTATTTTATCATTTTAATAATATTCCATTTTCTTGTTGCACTCACTTTTAAAACATCTTTTGTATTAGCTTCGAGTATTATAATTCCTTTAAAATTCCTCTGGAGGGCACTATTACCATAACTATACAATTAGCTACAGATGGATGTAATAGAGATAAACACTAAATAGCCTTGTTGGCAGGAGGCAGAGGGTCTTTTAACTAAGACAGCTTCTTTACTGCTGCCTAGGTTTTTACTCTGCTTTAGAGGATACGGGATGTCTCTTAGCTACAAAGAGAAAATTTATTAATTATTATTGTAGAGGTTTGTCTTGCAAAAACGTGGTGTGGGTTTGGTTTCTTTACCAGTCATCATCTTTGTTAGCAAATACTAGAATGTGGTATATCCTTTAAAGGCTTTGCAAAAGTGGTATTTCCAAGGCACAGCATGATTTGTGACAGTTTGGATTGGGAAGGGATGGAGAAACCGATTATTTTTGCAGACTTTCCCTGTTCTCTGTGGCCACTCCTGTATCCGTTAGGCTGGACTGGCTACTGTGAGACCTGTAGTCCACTCTCCCCTCATTCACCAGAACTGCCCTGTTCCACAATGTAGAGCAAGGTCATCTATTCCTCCAGGATTTAAAAAAGCCCATCCAACATAAAGAGAGGAAAGGACAGTATTTTGGAGCTAGGAAAGAGATGGATATACTCGGGTTTCTTAGCAGATGTATGTTTTTTCAGAACTGAGAAGGAAATCAGAAGCGAGCCTCCTCACAGTTCAGAGGAAAACTTTTTTGAAAACAGCATAGTCATGAAAGCTTGGAAAGGTCAACTTTAAAGCAAACACGTCTAATCTGGTCGCCCTCTTGTGATCATGCAGTATATTGCATGATCATTTTATCTGCACTGAAATTTTGCAGGGTAAACCAGTGGTGAACTGCAATGCTCGGAGTTCAGATTAAACCAGTGGTGAACTGCAACCCTCGGAGTTCAGATTTTGAGGATCTGGGTGTCATTGTCCCCGTATCTTCTGGGAAACATCATAACTATGTACAAAAAATGTTTACTTTACTTTGATTTTACTACCTCCTCTTGGTTTTTTCCTTTTATGACTTGCACATGCAGTTGTTTCATCTATTTCCCAGTTAGACCATAAATTACTTGAGTAGGTGCAATACTTGTGTGACAGTTTTTATAGCAGGTAGCATAGCAAGGTTATAATAGTGATGAGGGTCTTGGGATACTATATCATATAGAAAAAAAAAGATAGCTGATATAATGTGGTTTTAATTAGGCCAACAAGCAAAGAAAATAAGAGGAAAGGGTATATTTCAGTTATGGCAGGAATAATCTGTAACAAGCTAGTTTTAACAAGAAAGCATCAGTACATATAAATAGAAAAAACTATCAGAATAAAAATAAATAGAGGTTTTGAATTAGCTTCTCGTGAACTTAAGTTTGGATCGGCATTGGTATTTTCATTAGTAAAAATTATCCTTGCTCTTTCTCATTGATCCCTTACTCATTTCAACCTGAATTCTCTGTTGCTAATTATCACCTAATTCAGAGACTATCCCCGCACTTGCGTTTTATTTCAGGATCTTTCCTTCTCCCTGACATCTGCATTACCACACTGAACACTGAACTCTCACAGCTTCTCCTCCTAATCACTAGCCTTCAATGGCAATTGAAGCATTTTGTTTTAGATTAAAAGATTTTTAAAAACATAAAAACGAATGACTTGAACTTTTCAAACAGATGTAAGAGGGAGGAAAAAAAAAATCATAGGTCAGATTTTGGATATACCAACCTTGACATTGTCCTTTTAAAGTGCTCCCCTGGCAGCTTTAACTTTTGCAACCAGCTCTCAAGCAGCCGCTCACCCTAGGGCCCAGTCAGCTTGGCAGGATGACAGAGGTCAGCATTTCACACGAATGAACAATTTCTCCAACATATAAGGCAAGCATTCAGCTCCCTCTCTCTCTTTTCACCTGTCCTTTAAAGTTTAAACCAAGACTATCATAGGTACTGTGCACAATGCAAGGAAAATCCCTTTTTATTAACCCTTTGAACCCTTATGATGAGAAGCGACAGGCTTACAATTTTAAACTGAGAGACATAAGCCACAGAAGGGCTCCTCTTTCTTCCTCCCACACCATCTTCTTTTTCTTACGTACTCTCCCCTCGCAAAAACAACCCCATTATCTCTCTAACTCAACCACCAAGTAAGAGAAAATCTTGCTGTTACTTCAGAGCGCTCAAAGCGTGTGCACGTGGTGGGGCCAAGTGGGAGTAGTACTTTGACCAGATTCACTTTTTGAATTAATACATTTTTTTCTGCTTTGAACGTGACTGGGTAAGAATAACATGTTTTTCACTTACACACAAGGTATTTTTGGGTGGGAGAGGGAATCTCTGTACAGTGACTTGGTTCAGGAAACCCCCATGCAGAACTTGCAGTGAGGCCAAAGAAAACCGACTATGGTAAAACAAAGTCCTTTTAGTGAGTCCTAATCAAGGTGCTAGGCAATATACACAAGTTTTAGTAAGCTCAAAGGGAATAGGGTTAAGTGATCACAAATCTAAAAGCTATAATCAAAGACTTAGACTTAACTCTAGTCCTAAAAACCAAAAAAAGCACGCACCTTTCCTGTTATTAGTTGAACAAGCATGGAAACTCATCTACTCATTCTCTGGATGATTCTCAGAATGCACCTGTGCGACTTTGCTTCAGGCTCACTCTTGAAGGAAGCTGGGAAGGAGAAACCAAATGGAAGCCTGGATAAGGAAATTTGCATTGGCTTTGCTGTTACACAGCCAGCCAACTTCCGCACTCCCAAAATTCAACGCTCAAGATCAGATTTCTCTGGGTAGCCTGGGGTTCTGCTTTAACCCAATGTGGAATTTTTATGAAAAAAAGACATTCAGAAACAGTCTACGGGCAGCTATTAAACATAAAATAACTGTTTAGCAAGATTCGATCAAAATAGGTTACATTAATTAGATTAAGAAGGCTAAGAACACAGTAAAAGTGAAGCAAATCATTTATTAACTGCTTTACAGAGTTTAGGTAGTCCATAAGATAATTTTGTGGGCCCTGGAGCCACATGCTGATGTGTGCCATCCCAAATTTCTGCACATAAGAGCACCCAGGTGTCTACCAACACAGTAGAAACAATTATGACTGAACATGCCTCCTGAGCTCCAAATTGTTGTAAGGGCCATTATGGTCACTGGTTTTGTACAGGGGGGGGAAAAAAAAAAAAAAAAAAAATCAAAAAAAACCCACAAGCTTTAAGCAGAAAAAATCATGGAAGAGCCATGAGACCTGAATTTATGAGAAGAAAGAGTTAAGAAGTTCAGAGCTTTTGACTATGCAACTTGTCCCAACCTCAGTGTTGTTAAGGAGATCAGGTAACTAAAATGTTAAGATGTGCAGAATTAACTATAAAGTCTGTGTTTTCATTGCAGAAAGCACCACTTCGCCTTTTCCAGGTAGAAGACTGTAACCGAGTAGAGTACAGCCAAGCACCAGATACATGTTTATTTAGACATACATACCAAATGAAGCAACATGGAATTGCAGATGTTGCCCCCTTTCAGCTAAAAAGAGAGAAGCTTAAGCCATCCTGATGCTGTTAAGCCTCCAGAGGTACCAGACAGGGAAGAAAACTGTCTTGCATTGCATTTTTTTTTATTCAAGCATATGTTTTTTCTTTTTATTGCTCTTTACCTCACCTGAAACTATATGCTTCAGTGAACTGCTGAAGTTCAGTTCTTACTTTCTCAGTCCCACATTGCTGAATCCTTTTGTTGCACCACTGAAATATTTGGACAAGGAGAGAGATATCCTCTTGCAGCTAGACACAGCTTGTTGAAAGAGAACTGTAATACTCAAAACAAGGACCCTTTATAGAAATACTTTTTGTTTTGTTTTTTCTGTCTTTTTGAGTGATATGTTTTAGAAAGTTTGCAGAAAGAATAGTGGGGTTTCAGGCCCTCCTTGTTCCTCCATTTGCCAGAAGGCAAAAGCTTATGATCCATCCACATCTCTGAAGGCTGAATTTCATCTCAAATTCCCTGGAGCCTGGCCTGAAGTGGATGTTGCTTCAGTGAATTCAATTTTCCAGGGTGTTAAGAACTGAGAAAGTAAAATAGATGACAGGCACTGAGGGTGGAATTCTAGCTCCACTGGAGGTTAATGGGGCTTTCTGCCACTGACTTCAGGTAGGCCAGGATTTCACGACAGCTTCAGGGAGCACAGCAGAAAAGCGTTATACAAGATTTAAACCTTTATTGTGTAAGGCTGCGTTTGGTAGTAAAATGTGAATAATGATGCTGACTTTGCTTGTAAAACTCTTCCAAAGCTGTGGAAGGAAAGCACTATGTAAGGGTGTAGTATTAGGGATATTCCACTGCAACACCGAAAGAAACCAAGACTATTTCTAAAAATTGCTTTTCTAAGGGTATTAAGTCTTTGAAGGGGTTAGGAAAAAACAAGCCTTCTGAACAAGCTACAGATTTTCATATTCCTTTCAAGATGAAAAGCACTTGAGCAATACAGGATAGTCCTAATCTTTGACAGTCCCAGTTTGTCCCATTCTAAGCACGCTATTTTCCTCAGCAGAGTCATAGTACCACAGCAGAAGAAAAACAGGTTTATATAAAATAATGGGAAGTCTCATCTCTAAGACCTCCCACAGTCAAATAGACAAAAAGCCACTGGGGCTGGAGACTAGAGATCTCAGCACACTTTCTTTGCTTTGCTACAGTCAGGCCTCCTGTGAGATTTGGAGTAAGTGTATTTCCATCTCTGGTCTTCCTGTTGTCTCACCTCCCTCTCTCCTTATAGCTGGGGAAGATTTTTAATAAACAACGTGGCTCTAAAAATCTCTGAAAACTTGTCTCTAGATCTATCTCAGATACTAAATATAATATCTAGACACTAGTATCTAAGGGGATACTTCTGTGTTTCTTGTCTCTGTTTCAAAGATATGTTTTATGAGAGTCATATATAATGGTCCCAGACTTCACTGTAGATTTTAGGGTGCTAATGTAACAAGCAAAGAAAAAAAATATCTAAAACTGTTGCAGCTTGAGGTCAATCACAAATTTATTGGAAGCACATTTGGTCACTCAGTAAGGAATTATCAACTGCTAAAACTCATTTTGACAACTAGAAAAACACTTTTGATGTACAAGAGGTTTTTGATGCTCCGTCTTATCCTCAGAGAGGAAAATGAGGAGAAGAAATTTTTCTTAAATTCCAACTCACATATAATTGCATTGGTCTGAATATTTTACCTTGATCTCAGTGGTATGAAAACACATTAAGATACAGGCTGTCTTAATGCTACCAAATGTAAGGAAGAAAGGAAATTAAGAAAGAAAAACGGCAATAAAGAAAGCAGGCAAAGCTGTGTGGCAATGGATCAAAAAATCAGGAGCAAAAGAAAAAACAGCAAATAAGGAGGGCACCAGAAGAGATAAAGTCATCAGAGAGGGCAGTAGAGGATGGAAAAAGAAATAAGCAGAGGAAGGAAGGCATTATCTAAAGCAGAAGTGCAGTGCATTATCTAAAGCAGAAGTGCAGTGGAGGCAAAAAAATATTTAAACAGAGCAGAGAGATGTCATAGAAACAGAAAACAAAGTTGGAGAGGGAAAACTGATAAATTATGAAAATGGGGTACAAAAGAGAATAAAGAAAGCAAAGGAGCTGAAACAGAGAAAGAAAATAGAAAAAGACACCGCTGCACCTCTGGGAATACATTTAATTCCAGTCAGGAGGTGGCTTGAGGCCTACATTTAGTTGACCAAACTCCCAGGGAATCAAGGGCGGGGGGGAATAATAAAAAATATCTACCCCCTCCCCCCCCACATACTATCATGGGGTTTTGATAACACCATTAAAAGCTGCCTTTCAATGCCTTTAGGCTTTCTCTGGGTTAGCTGGATTTCTCTCTTCTGTCTTACTGCTCCCACATTTTTGCTAACCTTACTTTACTTCCCTAGCTGCCTCCTGCAACTTCCTCCTCTTACACTTTTTTTGCTTGCTATTTTTCACCTTGATTTAAAAGGACAGCAATAATGAGTGCTTGTTTCTAACCAACAGTAGCTGACTGAAAGATGACACCGTATCCACACAAACGATAACACAATTGTAAGGAAAGGAAAACACGTCAAGAAGAAACAAGAAGTCAAGAATTCAGTATTTTGGTTTTTGTACTGCCAACTCTGGCTAAACATCCTGATCTGCATGTTAAGAATTACTAGTTTCTCATGGGCAAAAATGTAAAAAATCTTACACTTTGAAGTGTGTAAATGAACAGCCCTGGTAACTTCAACCAAAATTGATTTTGAGGGGTTTAGCTTTTTTTTTTTTAATAGCTTTTTCAGTAACGCTGCCCCAGCTATGTTCTATTAGCCCCTCGAAAGTCAATCAGGAAACAGCTTCCAACTTCACTACCAGGTCTGCAAAACTAGGTCCCATCTTAGTATTAAAATACTTGCCCAGAATGTAAAAGTCTTGCAGCTATGAATGCAATGCTTTTGAGAGTGGATTTTATTTGATTTCCAGCACCATTTAATTTGAACTCCAGCATTTTGTAACATTAAAAAAAAAAAAAAATGAAGTAAGTTCAGCAAGCTGCTTTGGCAAAGCAGGCTATTAGCAAGAACTCTTCCCACTCCATTCTTTGCTGTGAAGAAAGGAAAGCAGACCAGACTTGGAGCGCTAATGAAGCACTTCAAGAATTAATGGTATGCATGTGAATGTGAGGCTGTTAAATGTTATTAATTAGAGCTCCTGATTAACAGCCATCTTGCTGAAAAGAGTGACAAGACGTTGACACTTGCTATCAATTTTGAGCTATCAATGCTATATTAATTGATGCATTGTATTAATGTAGCTTTAACCATCACATTGTATTTAGTATATAATAGGGCAGATTTAAAGGGCAGGAGGGTAACTAATTAAGACTTTATTTCCTCCTGGTACAAAACTCTGATTGGGGTCATGCTGGGACTCCACAAAACATGAGTGAAGCTCCCTGTTACAATGACATCTGTTACACATTAGTATAGCTAAAAATCAATGTCCTCCTATGTGAAAGCAGCTTTATAAATAGGATAAAGCCTATTTCACTCACTAGGCCCAGTTCTGGAAGCGCAGGACGACTCAGCTAGGTTTTGAGTATAGGTGAACTTGCACCATTCTCATGGTGAACATCCCTGGACAGAGATAACTATGGATTTGTCAACTCAATCTCTGTTCTTAATCTTTCAAAACCACAACCTTTTGTGACAATATACAACTTGCTAGAGTACTTTTTCTACCAGAAAAGTTTCTAAGCTCTGTGATGGGTTTTCTAGTTAAAACCAGAGAAAGAACCCCAGGTGATGATTGTGCTGGGCCAGAGTGGGAACCAGTCTTTTATTCTAGGGAACTTTAAAAGCAAACTAGAAAACAAAAGCATTTTAACTTAGTGTAGAAAAATCCTTTTGAACAATTTCACATGAAGCAAGCATTTTCTGAAAAGAAAACCAGAA
The DNA here is from genome assembly GCA_013398295.1 of Chionis minor. Taxonomy (NCBI): domain Eukaryota; kingdom Metazoa; phylum Chordata; class Aves; order Charadriiformes; family Chionidae; genus Chionis; species Chionis minor. Next base: position 971,296 of record VZSF01000119.1, read on the forward strand.
AAGGATTGTGACCCTGATCACTGAACTGAGGGTTAAACAGTAGAAAACTCAGGCAAGTGAAAAATTACAAGCACGATCCGTAAAATATTCTGACAGCCGGACACAAAGTAAGCCTCACTACTCAAAGTCCAAGAACAGAGCCCAACTGTACAACCAGAGCCGCTCAAATTGCCTGACAGGGATGGTTCAGTGACTGTTTTTTCCCCACAAAGAAAACGGGCATGCAGCACCCACTCATACTCACTTCTGCTTGTGCTGCTGAAGTTGTCCTGCCAACCCACATGCAGCATCTGAGCTAATGCTTCTTAAAATGTAAACTTCAAAAATATTACCATTTTCTAGTTATAACATAGTGGTGAACCATGAAAGCAATGGACAGAGGGAACTGCTGAGCATGAAAACCAATCATTGCTAAAACTTTGCTTAACTTAGAGCAGAGAAGGAGGGCTGTAAACATCAGGGGTTGCAGATTTTAAATTCAAGCAAAGATTGTTCATAGGCCTTTAAGAACTACCACATCTTTATAGTCTATGATTTCCGCATAAAATGAAAAGGAGTATCTCCTCAGTATGGGCTGTGTAAATCTAACCTACTGTGAACCGCTCTCGGTGGTTATGAGTAGAAACAAATACCACGTAGGCAGCTGAGACAGTACCCGACAAGGTACTTTTCTCTCTGCCAGGTTCACCTACATCTCGAACAAGTTTCTTCTCATATGGCCACATGCAAGTAATATCAAAATTACTGCTTTCCAAGTTTGGTTAAGCATGAAAACTACACACCAAGATGTGCTCTGTAAAGTGAAAGCTATTGTGTTAACACAATAATTCTTTTGGGCATGTAAGTCTTACTAATCTCTAACAATAAGTTTGTTTATATGTAGTTAAACTGCATGTAGGTTAGATCTGGCATAAGTTTTTAAAATCCTGGTAAAAAGAACTTGTTTGGAGCCCGTTGTCCTCTTATTAATAGCGCTTTAAGCTGTTGTAGAACTTAATTCTTGTGACAGATGTAAAAGGAAGCAAAGTGGCCACAGCCTCAAACTGTAGAATGAAACAGATCCTGGAAACAGGCTTGCTCTGGCAGAAGTAATTGACAGTACTTCATAAACAAAGAGGGTACAAGTTCAGCGAAGCACATCAGGGCACACCATCCCTGCACTGAACGCTAAGGTCAACAGCTTGGACACTTCCCTAAAAGTATGCACATTTCTCAGCTCTTTGCTGAATAGGGATGAGCTGGTCCCCAATCCAGCAATCCATTACAGTGACAAAGTAGCTCTTAGTACGCCCAGTTACATGCACGACAGCAGCAAGTGTTGAGCTGCAGCCAAATTCTGTCTCGAAGTGAGATAAAATCAGATCCAGGAGGCTAATAAGGATCAGTGCTCTGTGTACATCTATTCATTCATCAGAGCACCGACTTAAGCACAGAAAAACTAAAGGGTATATGGGAAAAAGGGAGGGAAAAAAACCCTCCTATGGTATTATTTATGTTTCAGAAATTTTGTGAGAATTGAGTAGTTATTGTCATTGTCAATATTTTCTAGAAGGTGTTGACTAGCATGATAAGGAAGAAGCTGTGTTAAAGCCAAGCTATTAACTGCCTTTCACTCAAGTCCCATTCTACAATAGAGTGCTTTCACAATAGCTGCAAGAGGCAAGTTTATAATTGTAAATAAGACCTTCTCAGTCACGTTTTCCACATCACAATATTTTTTTTTAACTGTCAATTCCTTAAGGCAGAGACTATTATTAATGCTAACTATATTAAAATTCAAATCAAATAGCAATAAGGAAAATAAGCAACAAATTAATTAAACTTGCAACCAACACTGCATTGGAAAAGGTTGCAAATACCCCTAAGGAAAATTCAGAGTACAGAAGAACCTAAAGAAAATGATCAAATGGGCAGAGAAGAAGTTTTCATCTTGGAAATAATACTATATCCTCAATTTATAAGCATGAAATCATGTGCTTACTGGAAAAATATTATTTGCAAGGGATTCAGCCTCTGTTTTCACCTCTGGCTGGAGAACTGACCTGCTGCCAGAGCTTCTCAGTCCTTTGCCTAATGTGACTGAAATTCTGCTTGGATGTAAACTAGTGCAGGTCTTCGCCCTTTTTGTCCCAGTTTGCTCTTACCCTTCTGTTTGTTGCTGCCTGACTCATGAGTTTAGTCTCTCTCCCATCTGGAGTATTAGGTATAGGTGCACTCTAGGGAGACAAATGCCACCATATGAATGAACGCAAAGACTTCCACACTTTAGAGTGGGAATTAGAGTTCTTTGCACACTCAGAGAAATAATCTGGAAAATCACATTCGTGAGAGAAATACAGGCTGACAGATGACTACAAGTGATGAAGTTTCCACTAAAACACAGAAGATAGGTTCTTCTTACAATGGTACCCTGTTAAATCTTCTGTGAAGAGTAAGTCCCTATTACCAGGGAAACAGCCTTGATAAACTAAAAATTCTCTCCTGTGGGTCTGACTCAATATACACCTTTAGACCCGGTTTTCATAACTGGGATGTTTTAATGAAATTTGACCGTATCTATGTGTCAGTTAAGTTTTGTATGTGCTTCAGGCAGGTTTTGAAAACCTATTACTATCATCAGGATCCCCATACCTCCAGCTTCTATTAAGGAAATCAGTGCATATCTCCTGTTACTGCTGACACTACTAAAAGCAGCAGACAAGCACAGTGATGATCGTAGCATGAACACTCTCCTGCAAACAGTCAGCATGAAAGCTTTGAAGTTCAGTTAACAGAAATCTTCACAGTTGTGGTGCCTAGCTAATTAGTTGTGCCTAATTCATTATACAGAGATAGCAACTTTCTAAAAAAATAACATAAATACCAGGGATTTTCATTTCTTTGTCAGTTTCAATACAGCTAGAAAGAGATTTCAGGGTTTTCACAGCTAGGGAGAGTATAAATCGACCTTGGCCTCAGAAGAAAAAAACTAAAGTATATTTTCGGAAGATAGCAAGAAGATTCTTTGAAGTAAATTCATTTTCATGCTAAATAATGAAAAGTTGGTATAAAAATTGTTTAAAGTGTTTCTTACTTAACAGAACTTTAGCATCTATAAAAGAAGAGCCAGGTTGGTAGGCCAAGAGCAGAAGTGCTTTCAACCCACTAAAGAGGCTTGGTATGGACAACATACCCATGCTATTGGCCATATATCAATATATCCTTAATGCTGACAATAAAACTTATCCCAGTGCTGAGGAGAAGCTCTTTTTTGAAAGATGGTAGCTGTCTTTGTCATCTCTTTACCAAGATGCCGTTCCCAACACACTTCTAATTCCACTAGACCTCAGCAAAGGACTGAAAGGACTGAGACTACTGAATCATTTTACTTAGGCTAAACAAACTCCTCCTGGCAACAAAGTGCTATATTACCTTCAGAGAAAGGGAAATCACATAAGGGTCAAGGGGTAAAATCCTAAAAGTCACCTAAGACTTGACATCGAAGACTTGCACCTAATGGCACTTGACAGAGCCTCAAGAGATCAGGGCTCAGCTATTGGATCTACTCCGTGAACTTAAGTCACCTTCTCCATGCTTCAGTTCCTCCATTTGTTTATTCCTGGACATAATGTGAAAGTTTAAAATTAGAACAACATACATATTGGTAGGGTGGGGATAGAGAAGGGGAAGGGAGGGCCTTTAAGAACTTGACCAGAAAATTCAGTACAGGTTCAGTAGTAACATGTACATGACCAAGCACAACCCAAATTATATTGGATAGGGTACCACTTTCTCTTGACTAGAGATTCTTTATTAGTAAGAAGTGAGGATTTTTAAGAGAAGAGCCCAAATACTATACCACATATTCACTACTGCCATTAACTATTTATAATGTAGAAGCACCAAAATGTCCATATTCTTTATTTTGTATGTGTCTTAATACTTTTACCCTTCCTTTACATGTATTTACTGCTCCTCCATTCCACACACCCAGAAAATTTATCTCTAGAACTTCTTCCTATCACTGGTGTGTTCTTTGCCATTTATCATCTATAACTTTTCCAGTTCCTGTTCACTTTCTTCTGAGAAATCTGACAGTGGTGCATTTAGGTTTTTTCACTCCTCTGCCTCACTTCTTAGCCAAGTCTACACGTGCAGTGAAGTGAAATACTGCTTGGATTTCACACGTTGGAAAAAGATCAGAAATTACAAATACACTTGCAGAGTCTTTAACAAGATAGTACAGTATAGAAGACTTTACTGGCAAGGGATATGATTGAGAGAAGGCTCTAACCACATTCCTCCAAGAAAATCTGTAAAGAGCTTTATAATTACTTTTTACTCACAGATGTACATTATGAAGAAGTTGAAAGTGAAAGTTTGACAATCAAAACCCAAGACCTCTTCTGTACTACCAAGAAAGTGTTTTAAGATGCAGATTGTACTTCCCCAGATGAGTTTACGTCAGGATAGTATATGTATGTATTCCTTATACAATAATAGTAATTTTCTTGTCCTGTACTTTTCATTTACATCAGTACTGCTTTATTGCCTTCTGAAGAAATAAGATAAGAATTGCATTAAAAACTTGACCACTGTTGAATATATTTATTTTAACAGTGGAAGAAAGTTTGAGGAACACAGTAAAACTCCATGCCTCAGCAACAGCAGCTGAAACACAAAGTTCAAGCAATTCTTACATGATGTCCATAGTTTCAGTTATAGCCAGTTCTTCATTTTCATGCCAAGCAACCTCAAGTTCTTTATTTTAATCTGATTTTCTACCACTTTCATTTTCCTGTGAAGGCCCAGGGTATCCTTTATCAACACTACACATATAAATGGCTAGCCCTTTTAGCCCTCTCATTTAGACTATTATAATTCTGATTCAGAGCTCGCAATTCCTTTCCAAAGGTTGATGTTTGATCCTCCAACTTTGGCACAAGAAGTTCTTGTGCCTGATATTTCACATTAATCCCACCTCCTAATTCTCTAATTATTTTAAATGCCACATGAGGTGGACCCTCAAGAGGACAAATTCACTGCTAACATTCCTGCCCATTTGTGAGTCATCACAAGTTAGGGACTAAGAAACCGTAATTGAAAAATGCTTCTCTGCAACTTCTTCCCTTGAAACATTTTGCCTGGTCAACAAATGAAGCTCAGGGGCTTTCCGTCTTCTCAACATCATCTTACAAGTCAGAAATAAAAGACTATTGAATCAGAAAGTTGGGGTAAAGCCTGTTCTAAGAAAAAGAAGAAAAAACAAGCATAGAAATTCCTAGGAAAGCAAACTCACATTTCTCAAGCTATCAGAGCTTAATTCTTATTATCATAGCATTCTACAGTGGCACATAGATGTCCCACCTGCGATTTGGATCTTATTCTGCCATGTGCTGCATGAAAACGTGGTGAAAAAACAGTCCCTTCTCTTAAGAGTTTAAAATTGATATAAAACTAACACGATAGAAAGTAGTCAGAGTAAATGCTATTATGTAGGGTTTCCCTGCTCTTAGTTTATGCAATTAGCTGAGGTTATTTCTGAGGTATCTCAAGACCAACACTACCATCCCTTTTGCCAGCAGTCACGTCAGGAAGGAAACCAACATCAAAAGAAGGTGCAAAGATTGCATTAGAAATGACACTCAAGTCAGAAGCAAGGTGAGGGTTAAAACAAAGACCTCACCAGTTCCATAAAAATACCCAACTATCCGTCCTCCCCATGGATTCTGCTACTTTTGCTCAGAATAAATGAGGTTGTACTTTGCCACTGCAAAGTTGATTTGGACGGGACTGTTAATGTGCCACTGAGCAGTGGTGTAAAGATGGAAGAATCTGTCCAGCCTGTATTGTCACACAGCTGTTCTTCTGAGCCTCATCTTCCTCTGTTGTCCTCAGCCTTGATACTCATTCAAACTTTTGATAAAATACCAGCACTGAGACATGAGTGATTTGTCATCTTTATACCCTGTAAATGCAGCATAAAAATAAGTTAGACTGATTGAGATTACACTGTTGAGGCAAAACAAAATAGGGATCAAATCCAAACTGACAGCTACATGAATTTTATTAGTTTGAAGAGAAAAATTTATGAAAAAACTCTAATCCAAAAACCAATAAAGCACTTTGCCAAATATGATGTTATCTGAGACTCGTCATATTAAAAAAAGTTCTATTAAATCCCCCACTTTCAAGTTCAGCATCAAAAACACTCAGTTTAAATGATATTTCTGTCATTTTTTTTCTTAGCCTTCATGAAAAATTTACTGTACCATGCTTAGAATTACTTGAATAATACATATCTTGTTTTAAATTCAAGTTATTACATGCACTTGTAAAATGCTATTTGATTTGATTTTTCCTCCCACACCTTAAGCAAAATATGTGACAATTTTGTTTTCTCTTGGGTAGCATGTATACGAGCTAACCTATTCCTATGGGATTTTCAATTGCCAGCTAATCCAAAGCTATTTCTTTTAGAATTGCATGCAGTGAAGCTAATGGACTCAAGGGGCTTTTTTTTCTTTTTTCTTTCCCGTCTCCAGTGTGTGTGTAGGAGTTTTTTTTTGGTTTGGGTGTGTTGGGGTTTTTTTAGATAAAAAGGCTCAAAACATATTCTCTCTTTTCTAGACCTCACACAAAAAAAATTAAGCTACAAGACCACAGCAGCATGACTAGCAACCTCCACTACCATAAAGGTTCTGGTCTTGCAAGATGACCCGTGCTAACACATCTCTGTTCTTCTTCAGAGCGTCTTTGCTTCTATCAGGGTTTCATGCAAGTCTAATGAAACATACAGTGTATTTTACATAGGTATAAAACTTATTGTTAAATTAAAGGAAAAAATAAAATCTCACAATTACATATGCATCCCCGCTACTTTGCTCCTCCCACCACCTCACTCCTCTCCTTTTCTCATATGGACTTGTTCTCAGAATAAAGTTCACCTTCTCTTTGCCTCTTTCCAAGAATTTTACATCTCAGTTTTTCCAAACTAGCACCTAGAATTGTTTCTGGTTCTGATATGCTCAACTCCATGGGTTTTTAAGAAACAATGGAGTTTTCATCCCCATATTGGAGAGGCAACATCAGTGATAGCTCCAACGATAAACAGCGAAGCAGGTTTCATCCTTCTGATGCCCAAAATATCCAAGGTCAAAATGATATAGGAGAAAGGGAAGGGGAGTCTCTCATCTCTGCTTCAAGCAGTTCTGTTCAATTCCTTAACTCTTAACGAACCCCACACAGTCAAATGTGAGCATACAAATGTGTTCTGACTGATTAAAAACAGGATATCCCAAGAGCAGCTAATTTAATATTAGATCAAATGAAGTGGAGTTGAAATTACCATGTTTTTGTTGACTATTTTAACATATTCAGGGAAGGCATAGGGATCTTTACATATTTCTGAGTCTCTTTGTAGTATCGTTCTTCATATGTTATACCAGTCAGTGTGGAATACATGGATTTGAAGGGATGAGTGGGTGGGAGAAGTTGTGGAGTGGATTACTGATGCACCCCAGAGAAGTTTATTAAAATGATAAAAGAAAAATCCTATCATAATTCATTTTCTACTTTTTTCTGCACTGTTAACCTCTGGGAACCTCTAACAATAAAGCTATCTAGAGGACTTGTTGCTTTCGTAAGAACTAGTATCTCAACTTAACGTACAATTGAATTGTCAGAGAAGCCACAGTGCTCTTCCCCCTCTTCATTCCCTATGTGATCTCTGATTAAAACAAAATAAAATCTTGTCCAAGACTTGCAGGAATACTTTCTGGCAAATTTCTGGCATGAAGAAATCATTACAAGAAAAACATAACTCTGCTTTTCAACTTAGCTCTGTTTTTCCTTTCAGAGCAGTAGCAATGCTTCCGCATGTTAGTTCAGCCCACAGATTTTTTACAGCAAGATAGGAGAAATTAGGAACTATTTTTTTTAAAAAATTGACAGTCAATAGTGCTGGGGTGTAATTTAACAGTACAACTAGTCTGTGTGCTGAGCCACTCCAGTTCACTTCAACAACCTTATTTCCAGTCCAGGTTTAGAATATCTTATCAAGTGCCTGTGGTTTTGGACATACAAGAGAAATATGCGGTCTCAGTTTAATTCTGGCTGGAACCCAACCACTTCACAGCAGGCCGTCCTCATTTCTCCTATATCTCTTCCTAAACTGATAACCAAAATTCTACATTTTACAAAAAACCACATCCTAAATCTACGGACTACGATTTCAGGAGAACAGAAATAGTGAGGACTAAACAGCACAGTTATTGTTTTATTCTGAGAGTTTACACAAGATCTCAGAGTCATCCAAGACTAACAGCAAATGAGTGTTATGCATGGGTGCAGTGCCAACTGTGGCTGGAGGTAATGAAAATGGATTTTTAAAAAAAAAAAATTATGTGTGTTTTAAGCAACCGATAAGAGATATATTTACTTATAGATTTTTTCTAGAAGATTGAAAGATGGGGTAAAATTCTATGATGCAGTGATGGTTCAAGGAAAAGAACAACAACTACAGAATAACTAGGGAGACTGAACTCATTTTACTAGATAACAAAAAAAGAATTCCGGTAAAAGTGAGATCTGTGGAGCACAGCCATGAATCTGTTGATGGACTAGTTCTCATCTTCACCACACCAGCAAAGCCAGACATTCCCAAAACTGCTTCCAAAAAACTATGCACTACCTTACCATCACTACATTACCAGGAAAAGGAAGGTGAGCAGTCAACCAGATCAACGGTGGTCAGTCACTTTTTTCAGAGACAAGTGATCAGTAAACTGAAAACAACTGGCAGAAGATGCAGTGGGGCAAAACATATTTCCTTTCTAGGCCCTACCATCACCAGTGATGAACAAACACACAGAAGAATTGATGAGGAGAGGACAGTGAACTGGCAGACATGGATCAGTCCTTGCACACTGTTAGAAGAGAAGACAACTACACCTGAGTAGCAAAGTATGATAACATATTACTCTAATCTAAAAAAACAACCAAGAGAATAAGAAAATAAAAATCACAGATAATAATGAAAAACCTCTTCAAATGCAACTGAAACTGAAAAGGAAAATTTCAGTAACCGCTCTCAGGCCTACACCAAATACAGCTGATTTTTGAGAACATAGTGTGAGAGAACATTGAGGTTACATGAGAGACCTGCAGTGCTGGAGACCAGAGTTACATACTTAGGTACAGAAATAATTTAGGAAAAGAAATTAAAAAAAATAAAACAATGTAATGATAAACTGTACTAAAAAAAAGTCTGAGGTAATGACTTCATAATTATGAAGGACCATGACAGCAAGAGACAGTAACACAAACCACTCAGATCGAAAGGCCTAGAGCATGTAGGGCACTTACTGGGTCACCAACCCACTGATTTCTGGAGGAAGCAGCCCAGATGGTTTAATATAACAATTTAGTATGACACACAGAGTGTAAGAAATACAAACAAAAGGTTACTTTCATTTTTTGGAATCCTCCTGTTTGCTAACAGCAAGGTGGCAAGCGGAACATACTGGACACGGTAAGTTTATCAGGCTTAGTAGACTACCTAGACTACAATGATCAACCAGACTGTAGAGCTGTAAACTCTCTGCATTTAAATTATATGTTTAAACAGTAAAAGGTGAGAGAAATCTTGAAAGGTAGGAAATCAAGAATATCAATGAGAGCAAGGGAGCAGGTAAAGCACAAAACCCCCACACACAACCATAGAATGTAATTGGAAATAATCCAGGATGTTTTCATGGTGTCTACGGAAAAGAAGAAATGAGTTGCATTCAACTAACATATTGACCATATCGTAGTAAATCTTGCAGGTAAATCACTCTATTTTGAAAAAGCTGAATTAAGATGAAAAAAAAGTATGTTTAAACAAGGGATAAGAGTGTCACACAGCCATTGGAAAAAGATGCGATGATGATTTCCAAAGCAGGCAGGTCACTGAGTTATGTATAGATTTCCAGAGAATAAATGTGATCTCATTCCCCAAGAGGTACAGGTATAGACCTGATGAATTATCAGAACAACTGGAAATCTGAGTTTACAATAGCATTTGAACTAGATGGCACTGGCAGATATCTCCAAAAAAAAAAAATCTTTTGCACACTATGAAGGCTCTGAATGCAGAAAAAAATGTCATTCACTAACACAAGGAAAATAACAGCATTGATCAGCTGAAATGCTCATGAACCCACAAATATAATGATCTCCAATTAATGATGGGGAGATCACAAAAAGTATTAACAGCAGCAATACACCAATAAAAACCAAATCAAACGGGAACGATTGCAAACCCAGAGAAGAATGTGGCTGGAATTTTGATGGATTAAGACTAGGCTATGACTGGATAAAACTTTTGAGAGATAACATATAAGGTTGATTGCAATAATCAGTAACAGAGACAGAAAATGGAAATAGTGAACATACTACATTTGGCCAGTTACTACAGGCTCTGGTGCCCCTGTTTAGAAATGATAGTGCTACTGGTACAACTTATCAAAAGCAGACTAGGAAGATAACAGGAAAAAAAAGAAGAGATTGCTAGAGATGTAACACACTTCACCTGGCCAGGGAAGCACCATGTCCATAACCAGTGATCACAGAACTGAATAGAGCTAAATAAGCATACTAGGAGGTTAAAAATAAATAAATAAAATGCAGCAAGTTTCAAAATGGTAGCATTCAACATTGAACAAAGTCCAAAAATCATCACTATTACCATTAAACCATACAACTATTTTGACTTTGGGAGGGATTTACCCATCACTTTAGGCTTTTATAGCATTCAGGAGGAAGTTTGAACATGACAAATTCAGTTGTAAAGGTGTCATTCATTTAGGCTTCTCAATGGGAGATTGAATGTGTTTAGCTATTTTGAATAGCAGGGCATAAAGGGCACAACTGGCAGCGTGATTTTGGATTCTTTTGGATAGGAAGGCAACGGCTGAGCCCTGAGTGCTCGACTGTCCTGATATATGCAAGCTCCCTTAGAAGATAATGGATTGTAACAGGATGCACACAGTGAAAAATGTATTCTCTAATGTAACTGCACTAAGGCAAAAGAGTTACATTGGGGATTAATTTGGCATTTACTCTTCAGATGTTTTTTCTGTGCTTGTAGCTATTACTGTTCTTTTGGCATAAATCCAGATTAGCCATTAGTGTGTGGATTGCCACCTCTCTGCCAAGCTTTTAGAACATAAACAAAAAATAAAACCACTTTGCTAAGACGACAATAAACATTTAAAGCCCAATAATATCTCATTGTAACTTTGGTAACAGTAAAAATATGGAGCCAGCTTTCATGTACAAACATGGAAAACGGGCTAAAATCATTAAGGCATTAGAGACTTTACGTAATTAAAATTGTCATTTTATATTTGCTGCAATAAAAATCACTATTTTACTTAGAGTAATTACCATCAGTGATTGGTGTTATTGTATATGCTTATTAAAATGTTTTTCTGTGAAGAGAAGATTAATTGAAAAGTGGCAGAAGAAAGCTAAGGATAAAGAATAGGGTTTTAGCAATACTTTACATCATGAGACACCAAAAGAGCGTTAACCTATTTTAAATTTTATATTCTGAGAAGTGGCTTAATCTAAACTGTGGCTGCCTTGTTATTGCTTTGATTTAATTAGCCTGAAGAACTATTACGTATTTTCATTTTATCTTCCAGTTTGCAGTGGAACAACCCAAATCTTGCTGTTGCCTTCATGGGAATCATACAAATCTATTTGATAGAGTAAAGAATATTACAACATATTTAAAAAAAAAAAAAAGAGAGAGAAAAAAATAGTAGTTACTTTTCAACCCTAGTGTTTCAAAAGCCAGGAGAATTTCAGGCATGTGTGAGGGAGGAAAGAAACAAATTATTTCACGACTGGGGGAATACTTGCTTTCCTTAAATAAAACCACTTTTCATACCAGAAAAAAAACTAGTGTGATTTGTGGTGTTTTGGTGGCCATAATAGATCCGGATATGAATACTATATTAATATTTGTATGGGGAAAAAATCCCTGTGACTTTAAACAAGATAGTTTATTTGCTAATGACAGGAGAAAATTAGCCTCCTCTCCCTCCCTCCCCCCTGCCCCCAAAACATTTCAAGGACGCCAGAGTTTCACCCTGCGTAACAACTTCTGTAGCAGTCATGCTTCTTATTTTAATGCTTCATTACCAGAACAACCTCTCTCAGACTTTGTTTTACCGGACTGAAAGAACACAGCTCTTCTAGTTTCCCCTTCTTGAGCAGGTTCTCCAAAAGCCATCTCACTTCATCATCTTTGTAGTAGTACTTCTACCCCAGCCTGGGTTTATTATGTTCCTGGAGTACGGGTGGCCAGAACTGTATGCAGTATTACAGGTGAGTGTCTTCTGCAACATGGCTCATGTAAGGGCAACAACTGTCCTGTCTCTGTGGAAATAATTGCCTCTCCTTCATTTGCAGTTTGTATTATCCCGCCTCACAGACGCACCGCAATGGTGGCGGCTCAGAAGTACTCTGAGTGCCCAATCCACTTGAATTTTTCACCTCAGCATTCCCCAAAAGTAACAGTTTGCACTTTGTAACAGAAATAGATGTTTTTAATCCTTCAAAAAACCCAATAAAGATGACCTAACAGTTTGTACCACTGAACCTAATTTTCTTTTTATTACTTCAAGGTCATTAAATTCCTGTTGTAGAATATTCTGCATCTCAGCTTTCCTTCCCCTTCTCCCTTTTTCTTTCCCATCTTTGAGCCCCCATTCAGCCTAATCATCCTTACAGATTGTCAGGCACATTATTTATTTTGCCATTTTTACACTTTTTCTTATCCCATCCTACAACCTAGAAGGCTTTTCTTTCTTTAGTCTCATTTTATGCATATAGCTGAAAAAACTTTTCCTATTTGCTTTGACTCCTTTCACAAGGTCTAAGTCAGCTTGACTTTTATCAAATCTTATCTGTACATAGCCTGAGCTCCAGCATGTAGCCTTCCTGTGCTGCTCAGTGCTTCTTTCACTCTCCAAAGGTGTTTTCCCCTTGGAGCTTATTTTTGTCATGCTGGATTTGCAGCTCTTCTATATCTGCATTTTCTACTGCTTAGTATTCTGGTTTCTGATGTCTTTTATATCTCTGATGAAGAGAAATGTGAAACCCCTACATATTCAAGTCTCTGAGCTTTTCAGTGCAGGTGACTTCTCTAACCAGACCTTTTTATGTCCTCCCAAGTTTCCCCTTTTGAAGTAACAACTGAAGCAACAATAAGAGAACTGATGCAAAGTCCAAAGAAAGGTTTTCCTTCTATTCTTATGGTCACTATACCCATTTTATTTTCCACCAAACAATATCAACCGGAGAGACTCCTCAAACTGAAAGCATCTCCTAGTTGTTTTTACATTTATTTTTTGACACTTGTGCAAATATAGCATCCGTACAAAAGCATCCTTTACAAAGCAAAGTCCTGGAAGGATTAAATGATTTCTCTCAAGATCATTCAGGACATCTTTCTTAAAGCAGAAAAGGGAAAGTTTCGGTTTCCTGTGCCAAAATTATCTAAATGAAACCTGTTCTACTCCTCAGTATTCTAACATAAGCCCCGCATAGGTCCCATCAACAGTCACTTGTTTCAATGCTTGTTTTTCCAACTCACTTCAACTTAATTTCACTAGGTAGAAAGCAGGTTGAGGGGTGAAGGAAGAGAAGGAACAGGAAAGGGAAAACATGAGCACTGCAGACTACAGAGACATTTATTTACCCATGCAGTTATCGTCTGGTAAAGCTTTAGTCTTACCCTGTTAAGAATATATAAACAGACAAAATTCAAAGATCGGGGAGAAAAAGTTCCTGCGACAATACTATTTAGTGTGCTGTACCCCATTTAGCTTTAAATAGCTGTTCTGACACCACCAGTTACGGGACTGCAGGAGCACCAAACACAACACGGGTCAGACAACCCACCTCGAAAACTCCGTGGTACTTTGGCTCCGCAAACAGTGGCACCAAGACCTACTATGATAAAACAATGCCATTACAGTACAGCTATGGCTCAAGTATCTCACAGAAGAGGGCTGAAGACCTTTGAGGAAACAATCACAGTGCAACACAGCACTGCAGAGATATGTCTGGATGGTTTGAGAACCAGAAATATATCCGAGACATAGCATCAATATGATTTACAACTTAATAACTTTCTGTTTCCAGAAATAAAGCAAAGTTGTTATTTAATGGCTGAAATACTGCCATTTTCTCCAAATGCCAGTAATAATTTAAATTCATGACTTCTGTATTATTCATGTGGTCCAATTTAATACGAACAGTATTTCTGGTGCTCAGTGTTTATGAAGAGTGTCTCTTTAGGGTATACCTTACTTTATGACAAACAGATGCTAGAAATAACTACCTGGTGTTCTGCTGCTGTGAACTGGGGATTAAAAATAGGACTCGTAATTTTCTAACCTGAACAGGGGAAAACATAAGGATCTTGTCTTGACAAGATGCTAAGACAAGGTAGCATAAGCTCATCTTTTTTTCCCCCCCTACTTTCTCTTTCCTCTATACTGTTCTCTCTCCACTCAGAAAAAACAGTTGGTACTAAGCCCCATTTAGAGGCTAATAAAGAAAACCCTGCGTTTTTTATTTCATTATTTGCTATGCCATCCTTTAGGCCTCAGAAGCTTCAAAGATTAAAAACCAACCATTTTAATTACAGTAAAGGAAAGCAGAGGGGCTTACAACTGGGCCAAGCCACCTCATTCTCCCTTTTCTGATAACATACCTGCAGAAAAGGCAGTGTGGACCGGCACTGCTCCTGACTGGGTAAACCAAGGGGTGAATATGGAACCTAGTAAACATGAGTGTAGTGTATGCAAGAAACTCAATGAAAATACACATTCATTATTTATTTATAAAAACTAGTCACTACTTGAAAAATAAAAAAATATCAAAAGCAACCTGAAAAGATAGTGATTCCTTCACATGTCTAATGCTTTTAGCTTCAACAAAGCACTTTGGAATAATTTTTATGCCTATGTTTTTCCATGGAGTACTAAGGAAGAAAGATGAGTAGCTATTTGATTTTCAGTTAGCTGGCAGAAATCACTAACTGGAATAAATACTTTTTAAAACAGTGCAACAAACAGCAGTTCAAGCTACTTTACTTTGCCTTACTGAAATATCTCAGTGTCACCTTGGAAGAAACAAAACAAGACTCAGGAGATCCCACTTCATCCTTACTACCAGTACCTATGGCCATGCAACACTCGCTTTGTGACTTCAGTTTTTACTTTGTTGATTTTACCAGAATTAACTAATAAATGCTGTTTCTAACCATGCTGCACATAATGCTTCGATTTTATGTGAAGTGGTTCAGTTATAACTGAATATAATTAGAAAATGGGTTCTTCACTCATTCTTCAATTAAAATCTTCATTTCATCAGACAAATTATTTTAGCCTAAAATTTTTTTATAATCTTAACTGCAAAATTTATTACCAATACTGTAAGTCGGCAATGGTTCTGCTGCCAAAGTAAGTGCAACACATGCATTTTAGTTCTGCAGATGCTAGCTGCTAGTCTTGACATGGGCTCTTATAGCAATGCATCTCACTCGGACTTCACGGTATAAACTTTTAGTGTGAACTGCTTAAGTCTTGTAGTCCACATCATATAAGCCAAAAACATTACTTTAACTTGTACTTAGCAAAGAAAATTACAGACCAATTCTAGAAATGTTTCTTAGTTATACTATGAGCCATCACTTGAAGCAATTGTGTTCTTTTCCTGGTATTAATATCTATAAATGTATATGTTCAGGCATGACTTGGTTACTATCTATAGATGTAACTAGTATTAAGTGTTGTTCTTGTGTTTGCTATTGACTTGTTTCACTGGCCTGAAAATACTACCTTGATTTAGTATTAACTGTACCAGTAAGCACTGATAACTATACAATTAGTGTGGTCATGAAGGGACCCAATAGTAACACATACTTATTTCATCCATATTAATGTACTGGATCATGTTTTCCTAGTATGTGACAGTACTGCACAACTGTGTAACTGCACACTATAGTTAATCTTTCTGAACACATCCATTATATCACTGTGGAAGGTGTTGTACTGGTTTGTGAAACAGGCCAGTGGGTTATACTTCAAGCATATTACGATGACAACTGTATACAGTTTAACTTTGGAAAATCAATTCACTACAGATAAAGTGATGAGAACCAACAGCTAAGCAGCTTTAGCTTTATCCAGTGCAGTGCTACAAGTCCATATGTTCTTAAATGCGACATTTATAATTTTTGAATTATTTGTAGTTTGACTGAAGTACAGCATCAGTGTTAGGGAGTGACTCTGTAAAATGAAATTATCATGATGCAACACTTAAAAACAAAATAAAGCTATTAAAAGCAAAAATTACCTCTTTCCAACAGCCTTACCGTTAACAGGAACACAGACCACTGTATATTGCTTCTTCCAGTCTTTTTTTCTTACTAGGAAAAAGTTAATCACATTTCTACAGTTTATTGAAACTACTGAAAACACAAATGGAGAAACAGGTTCTAAATTTTTCCGAGGATCAAAACCAGGCTAGTATTCCCTTAGCCTACTTTGAATTGTGCAGAGCAAACTGTCTTGAAAGATATACTTTAGGGACAATCCCAAATTTAGTATTTTATATAGTGTATACGTGTACTAGGAAAACCCAAGATCCGCAGACAACCTAAGAATTGACATTGCTTCACAAAAATCTATTACGCATGTTTGGACTGAGCATCATTAAAGATGATCTGTTTATAACCTATATTACACTTATCAATTTCATAGTGATATTTATATTTCAATGCTACTACTGCAAGCTTTTCCCCATCCACTCCCAAATTAGGCATCTAGGCTGATCATCACATAAGATAGAATTTAAAAAAAAAAAAAAAAAAAACAAAAAAAAAACTACCCCAAAAA
>VZSF01000119.1:988300-1046877 GCA_013398295.1 Chionis minor
TACCCCAAAAAACTCAACCAAAACACAAACCCCCCCCAGACGGACACCCCTAATTTTTTTTTTTTTTTTTTTCTGTCATTAAGGACAGATTACAGCTTCATTCTTTACAACACTGTGGGGTTATTCTAAATGTCTTCCCTGTAGTCAGGTTAGAAAGCAAAAATATAAGGAATTTAAAAAATAAGGTCAGAAATGTTGTTATGATGTATTTAATAAGAACTCCAGAAATCAGGGCAACTGTAATAATAGAAACAAAACAGAGAAATGAAAGGTGACCTGTATGATGATACTGTATCTCTGCATTAATAAGGAAGTCTTGTGCCCATAGCTATGAAAATAAATTAAGAACATGCATTTAATTACATTGGCAAAGTTTGACTTGATAATTCACAGAACGGTTTAGGTTAGAAGGGACCTTAGGGATCACCTAGTTCCAACCCCCCCCACGGGCAGGGTCGCTTCCTACTAGACCTGGTTGCTCAAAGCTCCATCCAACCTGGCACTGAACACTTCCAGGGATGGGTCCTCCACAGCCTCCCTGGGGAACCTATTCCAGTGCTTCACCAACCTCACGGTGAAAATTTCTTCCTAATATCTATTCTAAATCTACATTCTTCCAGTTTGAAGCCGCTACCCCTTGTCCTATCACTACATGTCCTTGTAAGAGTAGGCCCCCTTCAGACACTGGAAAGCTGCTATGAGGTCTCCCCAGAGCCTTCTCTTCTCCAGGTTGAATTACCCCAACTCTCTCAGCCTGTCCTCACTGGACAAATGCTCTGATCATCTTCGTGACCCTCCTCCAGAGCCACAAGGTATAAAAAATTTTTGACCTTATTCTTAGCATCTTTGGATAAATCATCATTATTGTCTGTCTCTTTTTGGATATTATTACACTATACATGTACATTTGTCTCAGTTAGCTTTCTGCTTTTCCTCTGACAAAGAAGCCTTTCTTCCATAAAACAAAAAATCTCAATTAAAAAGACCTTATCACTTAATTGATCTATTGTTTCAGTAAAATACTTCACAGCTTTTATCAAAACATCCACATTTTAATTTACTCAAAAACAGATGTCAGACAAAGGTTGCAGTGGGACTGACAGGTGAACAAAAAAGACCCTAATAGAAAAGAAAGGGGAAAAAAATATTTCTGGTATCCATTTTTTCATAAGTAACAGTAATAAGAGAAACCTAGTATTGTGATCATAAAATTATTGCTTGCAGATATTATCTAGTCTTTATAAGCATTTCTTTGACCACAATTTCACTGTGGGGTTTTCTGGAGTTCCACATTCCTGTGGAAAGACACAATAATTAATCCTTGCAATCTACTGCACAAACTTGTGCATCTCTGTCAAAACTTTGTTTACTTTCTGGAAATTTTTTTCATCATGAAAACGGAAAAAACCCCACCACCCTGTCAGAAAACTGGATAGGCTAAATAAACTTATAATTGCTATTCTAAAATCTTCTGTTCTATAGTTAAGATTTTATTTTGCAGAGGAAAGAAAAAGATTGATATTCTAATGCTTTGGGTATTTGTCAGATTTACTGCACTTGGGAGAAAAGCTCCTATTTATTCACAAATTACAGCAAGAGGAATAACAGTAACCCCAGGTAACTTATTAAGGTAATGCACTCAACTTGCTGTTCTTGATCAAGATTAAGGCAACATCTGAAGTGACGACAGTAATTCAGGTACCATAACAACTGAGCATCCAATTCAGCAAAATATCAATACAAGCACACCATGCTAAACACAGCACATACACAAAGTTGTTCACGTATATTATGAAACTTAGACAAGTAACTTTTTGAGAGATGTGCTACAATCACAGAAGCTTCCTAACAGTACATCAACATATGCCCTGTGATGAGGTGTCATCATATAATTGCTGGAGGTGACTTGAAATTATTCATTTTCCCCTTCTGATCCTAACATTGTGACAGACTGGAATGCAGCTAGGAGCAGTGGAGAGACAGCAAGGCTGTGACTTCCCAAAACAACCCTAGATGCTGGTGCGTTGAGGGAGCTTGATGCACCAAACACTAGGAGATATATTGTGTGGGTAAGAGCTTATGGAGACACCACAACTACCCTCTGTGATAATGTGGAGACATCACGGCGGAGACATCATGAAGAGGGGAACAGTATGGAGATACCGTGGCCACGCTCTGTGAAAACATTTTAACATCATATATTTACCAATTGATAAGCTATGATCTGGGCCAAAGGTCTGAACTTTGAGTGAACTTTGCTCATTATACGGTCATTATAACACTAAAACACAACTCCAGCTCAGACCGTTCACACCTCCAAGGTGACCTCTTTGAGTCTGCACACTGAATTTTGGCTATGCTATGCCTTTAAACCCAAAGCGAGAGAATTTTGGACCAATCATAATAAAATAGGGTGGTACCTAATGTTGTATAAAGCTGATGCGTGACAGCCGATGAAGGAATTTGCTCTGCATTAACATCATGTCTCCCGCTAAGCCCTGGGTCTCCCCCCACCCAAGACACAGACAACAGGTGCCTCACGCACTTGCTGGACTCACCACGAGGCTGTGTTTGATGTGTGGGGTCCCAGAATGGGAGGGATCTCCTGTTCCTGCACAGTAGTTGAGAAGCCTGTACCGAGGTCCTGCTTTCTAAAGACCTGTACAAAGATTGCCCCTTCATTGCAGCTTTGTCTACACCATCACGCATGAGCTGAAGGCAGCATAAGGCACTGGGTAAGGTGAAATATGAAAATACAAAATTTGCTGCCACAGATTCCATATTACAATGCAGTTAGATCCTAAGATCAGTTGTCATTTTTAAAAATGAGCTGGGTTTTTTATTCCAGCAATGGCATTTTATTCATTTGTGCAGACATTTATTTTTTATTTTGTTTTCCAGCTACAGCTGAGACAGACTTAGGTGGTAAGCATATGAAAGGACAAAAAGAGGGGAAAAAAAGTCCCAAAAACACCAAAAACCCACTTCACAGTTCCAAGAGACCAGTTATTGAGTAAGCAGAAGCTCTAGCTCACAAAGAAGGCTCAAATTAAAGCAGTACCTGGAAACTACAAAGCTATAAATTAACAAAATGTCAAAAATCAACATAAACTGGATTGCTATACCTACAACTGTCATGGAGAGGCCAACCTCTGCTCCCTATGTAATTCAGATTAGGATTTTGCTTGTTTGTTTTTAAATAAAGGATAACTTTGTTCAATCCTTCATGACAGATGCCCCTAAAACTAGTACAGCACTGAACTGGGATATAGAAGGATCTGAGTGAAGAACAGGTATAACCACTAACATATCAAGAAGAGGAAGATCAGACAATTCTTCACTTGTCTAGCCACCTTCTCTGTTAAAACTCAAAATAAATTTTAAAAAAGTCAAAACAAAACAGTAAAAAACCCACCACAGCCTCTTGCCCTGGAGCTATTTCTGGTTACACAATAGGGAAATATAAAAGTGCCTTCCTCAAACTCAGTTGTGAATTACATCATTTATCCAATGAACAATGGTAGAAATTATCAGGAAAGAAAAGATTATTTATTTACTGAGGATCTTAGAAACCTAGATGAGAAAGAACAGGTGTCAGCCAAATCCAAACGTACCATAAACTCAAAATATTTGTCTACCTTGTTATCTATACATACTGCAGCTGAACACTCAGTTGAGATTATAACCTTGTTTGGTTAAACCAATGCAAAAAGATTCTAGTATGGACAATCTTCTCCCAGTTCATAAATAATAGATTTCAGCTCCTCTTAAATTGACTATAAACAGAAAAACCTGTAACCAAAATAAACCACACTCTAAACCCAAGTAAGCATTCCCCCCCCACAAGGAGTCTACGCTGTTTAACATCAATCATTGGCTCGTAAGCCTGGGGCGAAAGCACTAAACGTTCCCTTCCTGTATTGAATCATTTCACATACTCCTGTTATTCAGGATAAAGCACATTAGGAAACAGCTTGTTTAATTTGGTTTATTGCAATGATGAATATTGCTCAATTGCTTTTCTTCTTTGATAGTCAGGGAAAAATTAATGATCTACGCATTGCTTATCATTTACTATGATGTCATGTACTTCACAGATTTTTTTTCTTCTGTGAAAGATGGGAATGCAACACATAATAGTAGCAGTTTTTCCAAAATAATTAGATATCTGAGATATAACCAGTATATACTTCAACTATTTACATGGAAAACTCTATTCTACCATAAACTCTATAACACTGTGCTTGTAAAGCTTTTTTTCAGTCAACAAGTACCATCTAGACATTAAATATATTTTTTAGACTAGCTGATATGGAACAACTACATAAGTTGTAGAGAGACTGCATTATCAAGAACATCCTTAATCTAAATTATAACCAAGTGTTTTCAAAATACAAGATCCAATTTTCTAAAACTGATGCTTAAATTTGAGATAATAGTGCATCTAGACAATCAGATTGGCAGGGGACAACTAAGTTTTAGTGTAAAGGGAAACTGAGATTTTGTACCTGGCCATGAAAAGTTCCATTTCTAAGATCTCTCAGTTCTTTCAGAATAAAACTGGCTGGAAGTTTCCATAATGTAACATTGATTACTGTATTTATGCTGAGCTAATCTGTACTTATGAAAAATTAATCCTATACTAAAAATTGAAAATCATTAATGGGACTCAAGGGAGGAAGATCTTGCAGACTTCGATGCAAAACTATTTGTTCTTCATATGTCCAGTCTATAAAGAAATACACATTTAGCTTAAAAAAAAAATCTTTTGGGGTATTTTAAAGACCTTCAGCATGGACAGGCAGGCATACCCATTTGACTGGAAACTGCTATTTAGGCCTACTAATAGGCAGGCTCCCACATGGGACCAGCAAAGAACTTCAAAGGTAATAAATCAAGAGAGCAGGATTCACCAACTACTCCTTCTGACTGAACTACTAGAAAGACTGAACAAGGTTGAACTGAAGCACTCCTATATCAAATATTCCTGTGCTATTAGGGTTTCAGTCTCAAATTTACAAAACAGAGTTTTTAACATACATTAGAAACTTAGGGTTGTTCACAGCATGTTATGGCTCTGAGTGTCTACAATAAGTTGAACTGATTAGGGGTTAAGTGTTTTTTTTTTGTTCCACCTCTAAAAGGATTTGAACAGAAATCAGTTACCAGGTGTTTTGCAGACAACACCAAGTTGTGTGGGAGTGTTGACCTGCTTGAGGGGAGGAACTCTCTACAGAAGGATGTGGACAGACTGGATCGATGGGCTGAAGCCAACGGTATGAGGCTCAACAAGGCCAAGTGCCAGGTCCTGCACTTGGGATACGATAACCCCATGCAGCGCTACAGGCTTGGGGAGGAGTGGTTGGAAAGCTGCCTGGCAGAAAAGGATCTGGGGGTGTTGGTTGACAGCCAACTGAACATGAGCCAGCAGTGTGCCCAGGTGGCCCAGAAGGCCAGTGGCATCATGGCTTGTATCAGGAATAGTGTGGCCAGCAGGACTAGGGAGGGGGTTCATCCCCCTGTACTCAGCACTGGTGAATGCTATGTTCAGTTTCGGGCCCCTCACGACAAGACAGACGTTGAGATTCTGGAGCATGTCCAGCGATGGGAAACAAAGCTGGTAAAGGTCTAGAGAACAAGTCTTACGAGGAGTGGCTAAGGTAACTGGGGTTGCTTAGCCTGGAGAAGAGGAGGCTGAGGGAAAACCTTGTCACTTTCTACAGCTACCTGAGAGGAGGTTGTGGTGAGGTGGGGTCGGTCTCTTCTCTCAAGTAACAGGCAATAGAACAAGAGGAAATGGCCTCAAGTTGCACCAGGGGAGATTTAGATTGGATACTAGGAAAAATGTCTTCATGGAAAGGGTCATCAAGCATTGGAACATGCTGCCCAGGGGAGTGGTTGCATCATCATCCCTGGTGGTATTTAAGGAGGTGTAGATGTAGTGCTGAGGGACATGCTTTAGTGGTGGTTTCAGCAGTGTTAGGTTAATGGTTGGACTTCATCTTAAGGGTCCCTTCCAACCTGGACAATTCTATGATTCTATGCTTTTTTCTTTTTAAAGACATAAACAAAGAAAAATTCTATTTTGTCTAAGTAGAGAATGAAATAAAGAATATTAGGCAGAATTTCTGTACTGTGATAGGCTGACAGAATTAAGTAGTTAAGTAAAACTGCAATCAAAGAAGAAACTGCATTAAAAGAGTCCATATTCCTACTGACATACTCCATGAAAATCAAATCAGAGCAGTAACTTCTACTGGGTCTCCTTTAATTTCAGTGGACTTCAGAAGAGTCACGGTATATATCTGAGAAATTATCTGTGGCAGGCCAGTAAGGAAACAAATGCCAGTATCCAAATGGCAAACAAGACTTTCAACAAAGACTTAATTTCCCTGAACACTGCATTTTTTTTTGCAGATTTTTTTTTTTTTTTAAAAAATCAGGAGTTTATTCATCTGATAAAAAAATCTGAAAAAATAACATTAGAAAGTTTGAAATGTTTACTTTTGATATTCTTAACAATACATTACTTCAAATTTCAAAATAAATATGGAAAAAAGCATCTAAAACTGCACAAGAAGTTTAATTCTAATCAAATCATTTTTGGAGGTGTTGAAGAGGGAAGGATTTCAGCTCACACAGATATTTTAAACATACTGGTAGGGAATGGTATCAGCTAAGACAGGAGAAGATAGCTATTAGACAGGCATTACCAACTTAAATTAGTACAATTAAAATTGTTTTCCCTCTGCACATCAAGGGTCCTGGCCATAAGCCTGGAATCTAAGAATAACTGAGTATGCTGACAGCTTTTTCACAAAGCTTATACACAACATTTATTAAATAATTTTTAATGTTTACTAACCTGCTTGCATAGAGCGATGAAGAGGTCAGTTAACTATATCTGAACATGAAAAGTTATTTTCCGGTACTTAGTGGAATTACACCACTGTAATCAAAAATCTTGTAGCATTACCATCCTCACAGCAAGAACAAGAATATATCTTGTAGAGCAAGAACACTGTTTTCCCCCCTACAAGTAGCAGAAATTTTTATTTTTTATCTATCATTTGTGTTATGCAATAATATATTTTACCCTGTTCTGACAGGCAGTGCGTAATAGTGTTAAGTTTTGCTGTAAAAAGATGTGTAAGGGAAGAAACCTAGGCAACCTATTAACTGTTGCACTATAAGTAATACAAGTCATAAGAGTTTAAACTTTTAAACTAAGTTCCATCACAATAGTCAGAGTGTCCTATCAAGCTTTATTTTTAACCAATTTCCAATGAGAAAAATGGAGGAGAATATTTTTAGCAATATTCGTTTGTAAGAATAAACTACTGAGAACTTTGGAGAAGTTACTCCTCATTCATGATACGTAATTTGTACAGAATTTGACATTCCCATCACTATAACTCTTCATCGCTCATGGATTATTTATTTATAAACTTGCAGCCTATTACTAATATATGAAAGTATCCCTTAAGTTTGAAGATGGAGATCCAACGCGAGATAGGAACCACCGCAAATTTCAGGCATCATCCCATACATTGCTAAAGCAGCCTTCTTTTTGCAAAGCTAAAATTTCCTTGTGGGGTTTAAGATAAGAATACCAACAACTTCTTGTTTTCCTACTTGTTGTCCCTGTTGAATGATCAAGTAAAGTTTTTATCCTATAACCATATGTGCATGAGTGATGTCATTCAGCAGTGATGCTAACAGGAATTAGTACTCTGGTGATGGCCAGTGGCTTCCTGCATTTATTTTTTTTTTTCCTTCTATCTCACCTTCCCCAGCAAAAACCTGTCCTATTTGCATGGAGAAATGTTTTCTGGATATGCAGCCCATACAATACAGTCATTTCAACTGCATGGATTTACACAGCCTCATATGCTCTCAGTCTATTTCTTTTGACTGTCACAGACAAAAATCAAAATGTGTAAATTTAATGTAACTTTTTTTATGAATACTTAAAGCACAATCGCATCTTCTTTATGGGTCTTCTGCTAGCTTAGTCTCATTAAAATTCATTCTTATGAATGTGTAGTGCAGAGAAAAGGCTGCTAACATGTCACAATAAACCAACTGTCTGAAACCCTGCAGAAAAAAAAAGAGAGGTAACATTTGCCTTGTACCTTGTAGTTTATGAGAGAAGATATCTAGAAGCAGCTGTAAAATGGTCATAAAATAAAATTGGAATTTATACCAAAATCACTCTTAATACCTTGGGGCTTTTCTATCTCTGCATAGTTTACCCTGAGAGATTTAGTGGTGGAGTTTTACGTTAACGGGCTGAAAGTTATAGTGGAGTTGTCAGTAATACTACCTCTTTTTGGTGTGTCTGCCTATATATCAGTCTATTTATTTTTAAATAGCAAGATAGTAACCCCCAGAAGGTGCAATATGAAAATGCTAATGGCACCAGCTGAACAGTTAGAGACCTGTTAACCATTCTCAATGAAAATACTACTGAATGCAACCATTTTTAGGTTTGTTTTGAGGTTTTTCTTCTCCTCCTCCACAATAAGTATTTTTTAAGTGGGGGGCATGAGGTAGAACAGACTTGCACCCCACCCTTCCTGACCAGGTTCCCCACAGACCAGGGCATTCTTCTGACTTCTACTTACAACTTCTGTCAAGAGAGATTTAAAAAAAAAAAAACAAAAAACAAAACACCACACACCCAAAAAACTCCAAAACAAAGCAGCATGAGAAACTGCAAAGAAATTCACATACATACTGAATGAATTATGAAACATTTCCTGTATGGTGCTCTCTGAGGCAGTGGTGGAGAGCAGCTACCATAAAGGCATTTGGAAAAAAAACCCAACAAACCAACCCAAAACCCCACAGTAATGTTGACCTTAAGTCCTCTAAGATAAGGAAGATGTGTACGTGTACATACACATGATAAGAAAAGTGCAAGAAGGAGATTATCAAAGTTGAAGGACTTGCAAAAAATAGGAAATTTGTTGTAAATGCTAGCATCTTACTCTAGGTCCTGCCTCAGGAGTAACAATAGCCCTGCTGCTTTCCAGCTTCCAGGAGAAAAAAAAAAAAAAAAAGGAGAGATTCCACATAAAATTTAAGGTTTGTTTGGCATCAAAACCATGAAATTTTCACTTCTGCACTCAGACATGATGCTTCCCAGTGCCTGGTCAAGTTTTACAAGAAAAGTTTGCACATCTTGACTATCTTGTCAGCTGAGTCTGAAGTCTAACCTCAATATTTATTAAGCTCAGCTATCTATTCTCTATAAGCTTGTAAAAGTGTGTAATTACAGAACTCAAACAAAGAAGGTTCCTGTTCCCAAATGCTCTAATATTCCAACCAAAAAAATCTGTACTGGTAACTTTCAGGTAGGGAGATTCTCAGGGAAAAGATGAATATGAACTTGTATAACCAAAGTACACTGTGAAATGATTTCTTATATGGGAAAAAAAAAACACCTAAGTGCGTTGAATGTATTTCCATTTCTTTAATTACTACTTTGTACAGCACTGTAGAACACATTAGTAGAGAAGACTGAAAGGAAATAAAGAACAAAAGGAACTAAAGAACAATTACCCACGGTTGTTTACAGTATGATTACACAGGGAATTGTCAGGCATCTTCTTTTGATTAGAGCAGAAGAATCTTATTTCAGTTTCATGAAAGTTAGAAACACAGAATTCTGCAAAGCATAAAAGGAGACAGTTAGCTACCAAGTCTCTACAAGTTACCTGCTCTGGAGCAGTGCTACTGCCACACACCTCCGTGTGAGCACAGGTCACTCCAGCATGAGCTAAAGCACATTATCCTAGACCATTGCCAATCACGTACCTGCACACGACAGACACACTCCACTGCAAGGTTGAGCTGGGACCTCACATTCGTAACACTACAAATCTGAGTACTGGCCGCTGCGGCTAATGGAATATAAGCTCTGCAGTTTTCTGGACGTTTGCTTCCAAGAACAGTGCCAAAACTTGCATGTATTACTTCCTCCTTATTTCCAGCCTCCCCTTTAAATCTGTATCTATGGCCGCTTCGGTTTAAGATACAGTGCAATGGCTCTTTTGTTACAACAGGCCATGCTAGGTCATGAAAATTCACTTCTTGGGTGCAACATTTCTACTCATGAAAATTGCAAGTCATTAAAAAACTACTGCTATCTTTTAAGTACTCCTTGCTGCAGGGGGGGAGAAAAAGAAATGGAAGAGGGAACCACAAGAGCAGCCAGAAGCAGGGTACAAGTGCCTGGTGCTAGAAGATCTTTCACCACTAAGAATGACTAGAGCTTGAGGTGGCCAACTATATGCATAATGCTTGGAAAAGCAGCTTATCTTGTGCCATGCAGAGTAAAGCAAAATTCCGTACTCTTTTTAGATTTGGTACACCTACAGCAATATCTAGAGCAATAGGTATAGCTAGCGTAGAAAAGATTTAGGAAGGCCAAAGATACAGTAATTAGGCTGATATAAGACTATATGAAGGAGAGCCATAATCAAATATTTTAATATACTGGGCTTTGCTTGGGGTCCTTAACACTGTCTGGAATAATGACAGAGCTACAGGCAGTTTAAGAAATAAAGTAAGAACAAGATCTGCACAGCTTTAAGAGATTAATTTCCACTGGGAGTAGAAATGCTGGATTTGAGTTATCCTAATCCTCTTGAGTCACTACATGCCTTTAATGAAGTGTGGACAAAGCCAGACAGCACTTACGAAACAACAACAACAACAAAAAAGACTCTGTAAAACAGTTCCAAGCCCACAGAGGATGACACATTTTTTGTTATAGTAAATAGGTTTAAAAATTCTGAAAAATTAATAAAATCCTAATGGGATATACACTTCCCATGACCAAAAAGTCTAATGACTTTGGCTTGGCTACAGGGCAACCAGGGCTAACTTCAACCAGAATTTGATGAAGCCTAATAAGTTAGGATTTGCAACTATTTGATTATCCTGGGACAAAAGCCAGATAGATAATATATTCCTTGGGAAGTGTGGAAGAAAGTATATTTGTTATCAGTTGAGAGTTACCACCCATGTATGATACCATCTGGAAGCAGGCTGTCAGCATTAAAAAAAAAAAACTTCAATAAAAAGAAGAAAAGCTGTTAAGTGGTCTCAGTATGCGCACTGAACAATGTAAGAGGTTTGTTTAA
This sequence comes from Chionis minor, assembly GCA_013398295.1. Lineage (NCBI taxonomy): Eukaryota > Metazoa > Chordata > Aves > Charadriiformes > Chionidae > Chionis > Chionis minor. Next base: position 999,454 of record VZSF01000119.1, read on the forward strand.
AACCCTCCTGTTTGCTTTATTATAAACTGAGACTATATTGAGGGAAGAGGCAAAAGTAGTTACTTTTTCCAGTAAGATTTTTCTGTTCGTTTTGGGAGCAAGCAGATTATGTACAGTGAAAGCAAAATCATGCAGGATGCCACCAGTCTCATTTTTGGTTTAAATCAGCACAGCAAAGTTAGGCATCCTACTCCATTGCCTCATAGTGAGGTGTTGTGTTACCCACTGAAATTTTGAGCTGGGACTGGAGTGGCCAGGGTCTCGGAGATGTGGAGAACATCACGGACCTTAGAACAGGATTCACAGAAGCACGGGAGCCAGGCTATCCAGTAGCCAGTGTGGAGGCCCCAACACCAACTTTCAGATCTCCTAGGTTGCTAGGCATCTAAGTCCACACTAACAGAACAGCATATATCTCCTCTTGAGATTTACAGCTGTGATTCTTCTCCAGAGGTGAAATGCTTTCCTCCCTTCTCCCACTCTACGAGAAGAGTAAGAGAAGGAAGTCATGTTCAAGCTGAGTTGTACCTTGTTCCTCAAGAAATCAGTGGCACCACTCAAAGACCACGATACTACCAAAAGTTAGAAAGCATGGCAGAGACTGTCCATAAATCTGAAAATCTTTTTCAGATATGTTGTTATAAAACAAGTTCATCTGCAAGTAATTTAATTTAGTTATTTGAAAAAAAGCTTAGAAGTGCTCTGCACAGCATTAGGTGTCTAAGGCCTATCACAAAAGCAATCAGATCACTCTAGAGACCAGCTGTGCATCACGTAGATTGCTTTTATCTAAGTGATAAAAACCTTGTAGACTGTGAACAATACCGTGCATAAAACGTAACAATTTTAATGAACAACATAAAAGATGAAAAGAATGAGCACAAGAAATGGCAATTCAGTCAGAAGATGGGGAAAAGGAGCCTCCCTAACACGACATTTTATAGCAAGTGGGTTTTGCAGTAAGCAGAATTTAGAGGGGGAAATAGTATTTTTCTCTTCTAATTAATCCAGTTGGGGTACCTAGCAAATCAATCAGAAGTGTTCCAGCATCAGCTGACCGAACCTGGAGAACAAGTATTAACATATTTTGGACTGTTTCACATCCAGGATAAGTCATTGAAACTCCATTAATTTCAATGAAGATGCAAAATTGGCCTTTTTACTGTAATCTTCTACATCAACATGAAAGAAAAAGCATAAACCATTAAGCATATAACTCCCTTTATATTTTATTTCTTTTATGAGGCTCCTAGCAGGACATTAACAGCAGATTTTATCTTTTGTGAGCCATCTAACAGGACATTAACAATGGAAGGGTGCCCAATAAATAAAATGATTGTTATTACTAACACTTATAGTTGGCCTGCCAGTACCAACCAATAAAACTTTAACATCTGGAAAGTCAGGAGCTACTTCAGCACTCTGCATTTCAAACCATGCTCTTCAAGTGTTCGCATTATTTTGTTTGGCTTAACTTGAACACAACTGAAACTTCTTTTCAGCACCTAAATTTCTTTTTACTTCCAGGTGCTGAAGATGCACAGTAGAGATCCGAGTGTTGCAGTAACAGCCAGCACAAGCACAGGCCAGTCCAGAATACCTACAAGCAGTAAGAACATAAGGAGAAGTTTAAACTCAGTCTGACAGAAGCACAATTCGATGTTGAAGTGGAAGACATCTGCACAAATATTTCAAGCCCTTCTCAATGCTGGCTTTTTGTCTGTGGTGCCTTTCTACACTTTGTCGTGCATTCTCATCCACTATCATTACTTATATGGTGGTCCATTGCACCATTTCAATACCTCTTACTCACAGACAAATAGAAGCATTTTGTAGTTTGTTATAAAAAACAAAAGCCAACTGAAAACTTGGAATTTGTTTTTCTAGAGTGTCTCATTCAATACCAAAGGCTCTAGCCATTTTAAAAAGATGAATCAATCATTTCCAGGAACAAGAAATCTTTGAGAACATCTGAAACCAAACTATATGTGTACATATACTCATATACACACAAACACACTCCTTTCGTAGAGTTTAAGCAGTTTAGGCTCAGCCTACGGGTCTGGGTTGTGAAACAAAAATCTTGGGTTTAATTTTTCCCTTGTCCTGAGTTTCATTTTCCTGTATCCTTTAAGGCAGAGAAAATCCACAAGCTTGACAACATTATACTAGCAGTTACATCTAAGCAACCTTAGACTGCACAGAAACAAAGGTGAGCATATTTTAGTTACAGAAAGATGTAACATCTGTCTTGGTTTCAAAATTCTGGAACACAAGTATCAGTTCCAAGACTGATTGTGTTGTTAGACTACTGTTAACACTTGCCTTTTCCTTAACTCCTTATTACCTGAAGACAAACTTATACATTTCTGTTTTGGGAAACCTTGCCATTCAAGATAAATGCATTTTAAAAGCCCAGAAAGGACTCCAAGCAAAGTGTTGAAACAAAACACCACAGTTCCACATTGTTTCTTTTAAGATATGATGCTTTCGCATATCAGTTAGAAGCTTAAAAATTTAATGGTTGTTCGCAGTCCACAACTGGATCTTGAGTCTTTATTATTACTTGGGCTTCCCTTCCTTTCCTTCGCACTCTTTTTTTATACTTTATTGCATTGTCTTTCTTTGTCTCTTCCATAACCAGAGAAAATTTTCAGTCTAAAACTAAGGGAAATACTACAGGCCTGACTTCTTCCCATGATAGAATTGTTTCAGTAGGTCTTTAAAAATATTTTTTTATGTGATTAATCCTAATATAGTATACTAACATCTGAGCTCTTGGAGAACAAGCCCTACTCATCCATGGCAAAGCAGGGATACCAGCAAAGCAAGCTTGCTAAGAATGCTCTCTGATCAGTTTTCCCACTGCAAGCAAAACTTCTATTTTTGAGAAAATAGCTCAAGTTTCCATATACAACTGCTTCTTGGCTGCTGAAGATGGATTATAAAAAAATAAAATAATGATAACAATCCTAAGAGTGCTATCAAACAGTATACAGAGGGGAGAGAACCAGAGAACAAAACCTCCTGCTACCAACTAGGAGAGAGCACATTGTCTTTGAAACAACCAGGCCTCCTGTCATGGTTTAACTCAAGCCAGCAACTGGCCACACAGCTGCTCGCTCACTCCTCCCTCTTCCTCCCAAAAAGGATGGGAAAAGAAGAAAAGGAGGGGAAGGGAAAAGAAAAAAAACACACCTGGTGGACTGAGATAAAGACAGCTTAATAAAACAATAAAGGGAAAGGAAAATAACAACAACAATAATAATGACACAAGTCACGCTCACCACCTGGTGAACTGGCACCATCCAGAGCAGTGATTGCAAGTACTCGCCCCCTGGCTAACTCCATTTATATACTTAGCATGACATCTATGGTATGGAATATTCCATTGACCATTCCATCATTCTATCTAGGCTCCTTCTCAGCTTCCAGGGGAAGCCGAAGAAGAGTCTATGAAAAATATAAACACCTGGCAACAACTAAACCAATAGGCAGTATTGACATCCCTTTCAAATCGAATGTGAAACACAGCAACCACTAGAAAGAAAATTAACTCCGTCCCAGCTGAAACCAGGAGATCTCCTTACAGCCACCAAGTCCAGTATTTTCCACAAGGCAAAAGAGAACATCTTATGGTACCTGTTTACTTCAGATGAAGACACAAGAGAGGCAACTCACTGACTCACTGAAGAATTTTACAAGAAGTCTCACAGAGCATTGTGCGTGTCAGGCATAGGTCAAAAGGACATCAAAAACAGCAGTAGATGCCCCATAGCCCAATACATCTGACCTGGCAGCAAGGTGGGGAATGCAGCCCAGCCATAGGAGTTCATGAAACAACTTAGGGCCACACAGAAATGTGGCTTGGTTTTTTTTTTTTGTTTGTTTGTTTGTTTTGTCCCCCCTTCTTTTTTCTTTCCCTCTCCATATTTTATAAAAGGGTTTTTCAGCATACTTGCTTAGACCTTCTAACGTGAAGATGCATGGAGCCAACAATCCTGACGCATGGTTTAGAAGAGCAAAAGTACACAATGACTTTCATTTGTTTACTACAGATATAAGGACATATAACAGTGCTACCAAATACCTTCTTGTTTTGCCTTCTACCTTAAGAGCTTGTATATTCTGTCTGTCTCTCTGAATAAACTAAGCCATAGCCAGCAGAGCAGGGTTTTTGATCCTAATGACTCCCAAGATACTTCAAACGGCCTCGACAAACAAAAGAGAGGCAAGAGGGACAATGGAAATGAGAGGCATATTTTCTACATATAGAATCTGAATGCTTCATCTATAGATACATGCCCTCTATTCTGGTTTAAGTGTGCCAGTGGAGCTGGTCCTGGAGCACACAGAGTCTCGCCAACAAACTTCCTTCTACTACAGCAGTGGTGTTTGTCTGCTCCTGCCCATACAACATAGCAGGGGAACTCTGGAATGGGATGCACTCTTGTGAACTCTGACTCTTGGGCAGGAACACTAAGCCACAACATCTAGGTAGGCTGCTGGGTGATGTGNGCAGTAAGCAGAATTTAGAGGGGGAAATAGTATTTTTCTCTTCTAATTAATCCAGTTGGGGTACCTAGCAAATCAATCAGAAGTGTTCCAGCATCAGCTGACCGAACCTGGAGAACAAGTATTAACATATTTTGGACTGTTTCACATCCAGGATAAGTCATTGAAACTCCATTAATTTCAATGAAGATGCAAAATTGGCCTTTTTACTGTAATCTTCTACATCAACATGAAAGAAAAAGCATAAACCATTAAGCATATAACTCCCTTTATATTTTATTTCTTTTATGAGGCTCCTAGCAGGACATTAACAGCAGATTTTATCTTTTGTGAGCCATCTAACAGGACATTAACAATGGAAGGGTGCCCAATAAATAAAATGATTGTTATTACTAACACTTATAGTTGGCCTGCCAGTACCAACCAATAAAACTTTAACATCTGGAAAGTCAGGAGCTACTTCAGCACTCTGCATTTCAAACCATGCTCTTCAAGTGTTCGCATTATTTTGTTTGGCTTAACTTGAACACAACTGAAACTTCTTTTCAGCACCTAAATTTCTTTTTACTTCCAGGTGCTGAAGATGCACAGTAGAGATCCGAGTGTTGCAGTAACAGCCAGCACAAGCACAGGCCAGTCCAGAATACCTACAAGCAGTAAGAACATAAGGAGAAGTTTAAACTCAGTCTGACAGAAGCACAATTCGATGTTGAAGTGGAAGACATCTGCACAAATATTTCAAGCCCTTCTCAATGCTGGCTTTTTGTCTGTGGTGCCTTTCTACACTTTGTCGTGCATTCTCATCCACTATCATTACTTATATGGTGGTCCATTGCACCATTTCAATACCTCTTACTCACAGACAAATAGAAGCATTTTGTAGTTTGTTATAAAAAACAAAAGCCAACTGAAAACTTGGAATTTGTTTTTCTAGAGTGTCTCATTCAATACCAAAGGCTCTAGCCATTTTAAAAAGATGAATCAATCATTTCCAGGAACAAGAAATCTTTGAGAACATCTGAAACCAAACTATATGTGTACATATACTCATATACACACAAACACACTCCTTTCGTAGAGTTTAAGCAGTTTAGGCTCAGCCTACGGGTCTGGGTTGTGAAACAAAAATCTTGGGTTTAATTTTTCCCTTGTCCTGAGTTTCATTTTCCTGTATCCTTTAAGGCAGAGAAAATCCACAAGCTTGACAACATTATACTAGCAGTTACATCTAAGCAACCTTAGACTGCACAGAAACAAAGGTGAGCATATTTTAGTTACAGAAAGATGTAACATCTGTCTTGGTTTCAAAATTCTGGAACACAAGTATCAGTTCCAAGACTGATTGTGTTGTTAGACTACTGTTAACACTTGCCTTTTCCTTAACTCCTTATTACCTGAAGACAAACTTATACATTTCTGTTTTGGGAAACCTTGCCATTCAAGATAAATGCATTTTAAAAGCCCAGAAAGGACTCCAAGCAAAGTGTTGAAACAAAACACCACAGTTCCACATTGTTTCTTTTAAGATATGATGCTTTCGCATATCAGTTAGAAGCTTAAAAATTTAATGGTTGTTCGCAGTCCACAACTGGATCTTGAGTCTTTATTATTACTTGGGCTTCCCTTCCTTTCCTTCGCACTCTTTTTTTATACTTTATTGCATTGTCTTTCTTTGTCTCTTCCATAACCAGAGAAAATTTTCAGTCTAAAACTAAGGGAAATACTACAGGCCTGACTTCTTCCCATGATAGAATTGTTTCAGTAGGTCTTTAAAAATATTTTTTTATGTGATTAATCCTAATATAGTATACTAACATCTGAGCTCTTGGAGAACAAGCCCTACTCATCCATGGCAAAGCAGGGATACCAGCAAAGCAAGCTTGCTAAGAATGCTCTCTGATCAGTTTTCCCACTGCAAGCAAAACTTCTATTTTTGAGAAAATAGCTCAAGTTTCCATATACAACTGCTTCTTGGCTGCTGAAGATGGATTATAAAAAAATAAAATAATGATAACAATCCTAAGAGTGCTATCAAACAGTATACAGAGGGGAGAGAACCAGAGAACAAAACCTCCTGCTACCAACTAGGAGAGAGCACATTGTCTTTGAAACAACCAGGCCTCCTGTCACGGTTTAACTCAAGCCAGCAACTGGCCACACAGCTGCTCGCTCACTCCTCCCTCTTCCTCCCAAAAAGGATGGGAAAAGAAGAAAAGGAGGGGAAGGGAAAAGAAAAAAAACACACCTGGTGGACTGAGATAAAGACAGCTTAATAAAACAATAAAGGGAAAGGAAAATAACAACAACAATAATAATGACACAAGTCACGCTCACCACCTGGTGAACTGGCACCATCCAGAGCAGTGATTGCAAGTACTCGCCCCCTGGCTAACTCCATTTATATACTTAGCATGACATCTATGGTATGGAATATTCCATTGACCATTCCATCATTCTATCTAGGCTCCTTCTCAGCTTCCAGGGGAAGCCGAAGAAGAGTCTATGAAAAATATAAACACCTGGCAACAACTAAACCAATAGGCAGTATTGACATCCCTTTCAAATCGAATGTGAAACACAGCAACCACTAGAAAGAAAATTAACTCCGTCCCAGCTGAAACCAGGAGATCTCCTTACAGCCACCAAGTCCAGTATTTTCCACAAGGCAAAAGAGAACATCTTATGGTACCTGTTTACTTCAGATGAAGACACAAGAGAGGCAACTCACTGACTCACTGAAGAATTTTACAAGAAGTCTCACAGAGCATTGTGCGTGTCAGGCATAGGTCAAAAGGACATCAAAAACAGCAGTAGATGCCCCATAGCCCAATACATCTGACCTGGCAGCAAGGTGGGGAATGCAGCCCAGCCATAGGAGTTCATGAAACAACTTAGGGCCACACAGAAATGTGGCTTGGTTTTTCTTTTGTTTGTTTGTTTGTTTTGTCCCCCCTTCTTTTTTCTTTCCCTCTCCATATTTTATAAAAGGGTTTTTCAGCATACTTGCTTAGACCTTCTAACGTGAAGATGCATGGAGCCAACAATCCTGACGCATGGTTTAGAAGAGCAAAAGTACACAATGACTTTCATTTGTTTACTACAGATATAAGGACATATAACAGTGCTACCAAATACCTTCTTGTTTTGCCTTCTACCTTAAGAGCTTGTATATTCTGTCTGTCTCTCTGAATAAACTAAGCCATAGCCAGCAGAGCAGGGTTTTTGATCCTAATGACTCCCAAGATACTTCAAACGGCCTCGACAAACAAAAGAGAGGCAAGAGGGACAATGGAAATGAGAGGCATATTTTCTACATATAGAATCTGAATGCTTCATCTATAGATACATGCCCTCTATTCTGGTTTAAGTGTGCCAGTGGAGCTGGTCCTGGAGCACACAGAGTCTCGCCAACAAACTTCCTTCTACTACAGCAGTGGTGTTTGTCTGCTCCTGCCCATACAACATAGCAGGGGAACTCTGGAATGGGATGCACTCTTGTGAACTCTGACTCTTGGGCAGGAACACTAAGCCACAACATCTAGGTAGGCTGCTGGGTGATGTGTTTCCATTGGCTGGTTAGGTATGGGCGAGAGGCAGCCAGCATCTCGAGGGGAAGAAGTTTTAAAACCTTTTACCCAGATACTGATCATTGCCAGTGATCAGCAACACACACAAAACTCTGCTATGTAGGAAAGCTAAACAAAGGAGCAGCAACATGTCAGAAAAAAATACAGGTAGACTCTGGAAAACATGAAGGAAAAAAGGGGGAGTGGGGATAAACTTTTGAGGGATACATGTTGATGACTGGTTGTACCTGGGGCTGCAAAGGAACAGGAAGGGGATACAAGAAGCAGACACTAGTGTGCCAGAATACATCCATCATAGATACACCTGGTCTCTCCGACCCACCACTGGTGGCAATACCCTAATGTTGCGCGCAGTAGTTAGGATCGCATGCCCATCTATGGCTCCAGCAAACACTGAGTCTAGAACACAGCGGTGTGCAGGATGTTTGGGATGGCAACAAGCCCAGAGACTAGTAGAGACACAGCTTCACAGACCTCCATGAGTCAGTGGCCTTGGCAGACCTACCAGCACTCAACTATTATGCCATAAAGTATTAATAATCGCACATGGATAGCTTCCAGAGTCTGATGCAGTCCAGAAACGTTTGTGCTGCTTCTCCTGGACTTTTTAGTTCGTAATACAGATCCCACACCCCAAAGTGGAAAATCTACCTACTGACAACCCACATTCTAGTTGATTTCATGGTCTCAAAGATGCTGCAATATACGCCAAAAAACTGTCAAAGCGCAGTGATGTCAGTTTGCCGGTGGCAGACTCCAGTTAACTCTGCTCTCCAAGTATTAGAGAGCAGCTGAAATACAGTTGTTCACACTAATCACAGGATTATAGACTCAGAGATAAACATAGTGAGGCTTTCTCATGCTATTATGGTCTTATATTTCCTGGTTCTGCCCAGTGTGAAGTTTCCCATTGTTCTTCTCTTGCCCTGCAATCTTAACAACCACAAGCTACTGCAACACCTTGGTGCAGGAGGGTGACAATGGAGAGGAAGTAGGTCTTCATCTCTTATATGCAATTATCATTATAGGGCTGTGAACCTTGCAACAAGCCAGGGAAAAGATAGAAGGGACTTGCTGGTAACTGATGTAAAGACTTATGGATAAGTGCGATGCCTGACAACTCCAGGGGTGTTCGGTATGAAAAAAGCGGAAGTCATTCTGAAGCCATCCTAAGGAGAAGCCAGTGGTGGGTGCAACTGAGATACTCCTTTGGAAAGGTCTATCACAGTGGAAAGGTCTATCACAGAAGATGTGGCTAAAGAATAGCAATATATAACTTAAGTACAAATTAATAAAAAACAATCTACTTGCAGATCAAGTCTGGAAAAGAGGATATATTTGTGATGAGGAAAAAATAAAACCACACATCCCCTTAGGCAAAGCAGTAACTTGTGTGACAGAGAAGAAAAACAACTCCCCCAAACAAACTACATTGTCCTATATAGTGATTCCTGCTGTACAGAGACAGCATCATAAAATACTCTAGCTAAACACAAATAAGGTGTAAGGTAGCCAAATACATCAAATACAGTCTTGCTAATACAGCATATCTGACAATCCTGACAGTAACTACAGATCGGCAGGCAGAGCATCAAGCTTTCTGCACCAAAGCTTTGGTTTAGAGACAAAAATCACTATTTTTCCCTCAGAAAAAAATGATATCAACACAATAAATACCTGCTCCAACAGACTGCAGACTCAGACTGGTTTTTACTTACGCTCTTAAACTACAGAATGGTACCAACATTATAAAGGCTATCAGATGCCAACAATGTAGGAAAACAATGTAAACAAAAATTGATTTTGAAAACAAAACTCAAAAATGTTTTTTTTGAGTTTGGCTGGGGAAAGATGCTTTATGCAACTTCATCATTAAGAGTTTTTCTTCTGAGAGTCAAATTTTATAGAACACGGATCCATTACACAAGACTTAGACATTGAATGACGCCTGCCGTGTTTGTAATCATTGTGGCACAAGAGAAAAAAAATTTCATCCATTCCCTAGTTATATGCTTTGCTGTTGTGAGATACTGCAGGAACTTGATTCAAAACATTTGACAATTCTCTAGATGATGATTTACTGTTTTGATGACCAGCAAAAAATTGAATTAGAAAAGTAAAGAGTGAAGCACATTTGAGGTAACATAGATGTAAGGAAGTCTGCTGTATCATTGGGAAAGTTACAACTAAAAACTGCATGGCTATTTGTTGCTACTCATCATGGTATGCAATGCTGCAGCACGGATAGCCTATGCTGAAAGGAGCTTAATATATCCAGCAGCGTAAAACGCTTGCAAGAAGGCAGGAGAAGTTCACATCTTGCAGAGACCTGCAAATAAGCAAGGCAGTAACTTCACATGCTGTTTACATTGCAGGGTCAGTCTTTGCCAGCTGCCACCTTTATGAAATCAGTTCTGCAAACCCGACTTAGTCACTGAAGAAGCAGTTATGGAAAACATGAGGCCCAAACAATTCTGAACACCGCAGATTAATTGCTAGTTAAACGCACACTGCTAATAAATTAGTATGAATACTTACAGAAAAAGCACTTTACCAGGCAATCTATAAGCTCCTTCCCCTGTCAGCATTTTTGGCTGGCTTTGTCCATTCCCTTCCCATCATTCTTTAGATCCTATTTGTCACCATTTTTTTTGTTGGTCCTCACCGTTAGGGGGATATTAGATTTCCAAAACAAAATAGTCACTCAAATCGTAGATTGATACTCTACAGCAGAATGAACCATTTTATCTGATAATCTGGCTTCTTCCTGATCATTAAGTAAATTGTCTCTTTCAGATTTTATTAGTTATAATGGCTCCCTCTTTCATGGTTTTTAATTGCAGATAATTTACAAGTAAGTGATTATGTTTATTTGACAGCCAAAATTCAAGATGTGTTTTACTGGTTATTTGTCACGCAAAAATTACCAGGACACTGATTTTACTCTGCTTACATGCTGCCAATACATAGAATATGCATGCAAAGTCAAGATTTAATTTCTGGAAAGCTCTGTGTGAAAATATAAAATTTATTTCCTGTGAACATTTCACCTATTAAAATTAGCTCATTCACAGGGTCATGGAAGTCAAACACTGAAAACATGATTAACTAAAACTAAGTTCCTGTTAACACTTTGATGATTTTTTCATCACCAGTTTATATGCCCCAATCTAAATTTCATTTCCCTATTAAAAATCTGTTTTATACCAAAAATGTGTCATCATAAAGCTATATATATGAAAGAGACCCCAGAATATAATCTCATCCATTGTTTGAACCAGTGATGGATCAATTAATCTCACACAATTCTTGACAGCTATTTGTTTAACCTGTTCATAAAGGTCTCCCTCTTTTCAGGGCATCAGATCAAGTGGTAGGGGATTTTTGTTGTTTATGGTTGGGGCTCTTGTAGGTTGTTTTTATTTTTTATAAATTCTTACAAGTTCTATTAATGTCGATTTTAAGTCATCTTCGCTGCAATAAAAGTCTATTGTCTTCCACTCCCTCCAGCATAGACTCTTCTTGCTCCCTCTGCAGCAGCAATTTACATGAGGGAACACAGTTGGGTCCTCCTTCTGTAGCCTTCTCAAAGCTAACTAGCCTTCTTGAGGTCCACTCAATAACTCTGATAGATCTCTGCTCATTTTCACTGCTCTGTCTTTAGTTGGTCCTCCCTGAAGTAGAGTACCTAAACATAGACACAATGATGCACATAAAACTTCTCAATACACCACTTGCTTTTCAGTTCATACGCCCATTTACATATCCCTAGGATGAATACTTTTCACAGCAATATGATTTTGCTTGTTTAGATCCAGTACAAGACCCATTAAGACCTCCAACCTCCCCCACAAGTTGTTCTCTGCTCTGCATGCCTGGGTATATTAAACCGATTTTATAAACATGTATTTACATAATTGATTACATTTCATTTAAAACCCTGGGATAAATAGTGAACCACAAAAAAGAAAAGGTTTTTTAAGATAAAGGCCATAACATAAAGGCCATTCATTTTCAATTCCTTTCTCTTCGTGTTTGGTTTGTTGTTGGTTTTTTGTTTGTTTTTTTTTTTTTTTAAAGGAAATTTTTAAAGCCAGGTTCCTCTGAAGAGAGATACTGCTACACTGGGCTCACTTCATAAATTTTCATTCCCAATGATTGCTACCTTTTCAAAAAAAGCATAGGAAAACTAACGCAAAGCTGCATGGGAAAAAACCTCAAAGAGAACATGCCTTAAGGAAAAAAAACACTGAAAAATTCGTCTCTCTGGATTCTGCAGTGGGGTTAGGGAGAAGGTAAACACAGAAACTCTAGGTATGTGATATGAAGCAAAGACATACATAATCCTTTCCCCACCCCGTACAGACAGAACAATACTTCTTCTGAGAAGCATGTTTAACTCTGCATTTGCACCCTTGCAGAGAGATAAGACTGTTCAGAAGTCTGATGCACTCAGAGATGGATTTTCTGTTTAGGGAAACAGCAACCAAGGAAGTGTGTCACATTACATTTCACCAAGGTCTTGGTACATTAGACACAAACATACACTAAAGTTGCAACACATATTTTCAAAAATAAAAGACCCAAAAAAGCAAACAAAACACACCACTGAAACAGAAACCCATGAGGATGAACTATCAGAGAAACACTGCAGAATGTAAGAGGCTAGTTGAAAGACACTCTCTTCTGAATGACCAGCTTTACAAGGAAGCATGCAACAGCATTATTCCACGAAAAACAGAACCTATATTTTCCAAAACAATTACTTTATGGATTTCTTTATAAAACATTGCAAGGCTATAGACACAAAACTTAAAGATAATGCCATGAAATGCATATTTTCTGAAAGACTAATACTCTTCTTCCGGTAAGTCCTGGAACTATGATCATCGAATTATTATAGGTTGCGTTTGTCTTGCAGACCAACAGGTTTTTGTATTGAAAAGGACAACACTTCAATGCTTTCTGGATTAGAAAAAAAGAAAGTGCTGTTTATTGCCACCAGTTTGTTGCTTCTGATGTAATGTTTATTCGTTTCAAGAACACCAGTGCCTCATCTAGTGGAAGCATTAGAGATGTACATATAGAAAACTTTTCTTCACTGCCATCCATGACTCAGTGCTTTGGCAACAGATTGATCGACCATGACAAGCAGACGAGTGACAGCAGAACAGACACGGTGCTGAAGATGCAGTTTAAACTGATGAGGACAGCAGGCACCAGAAGGCTCCTTTTACCTTCAGGCACTGAAGGACAGCAAAATCACGTGGCAAATGAAGGCATTTTCTACCCCTCACTTCCTTACTTTTCCTCATGTAATGTTCACCACTTACAGTCCAAATAGTTCTGGCAGTTTAAGGGGTGAAGCAAAAAGTCAGGAGATTATGCTACAGTGGCAGAATGTTCCTGTTAAATAGAGACAGTTTTCTAGAATTAAGATGATGTATCCTGTATTATTATAAAATATACTCATTACAAAAATAGCTTTGCTATAAAATATATCCCCAGAGAAACATCAGTTCAGTTGAACTAATCCAAGTTTTTAAAATACAAAGTTTACAGTAGTACACTCTTTATCCATGATTTGGCAAGCAAAGACATTTCACACATACACAGAGACAGAATAACTTTGAATATTTTAATTACCTTTTGCTGACTGTCAAGTAGATGTTCTGGACATTACCAGCAAAAAACATGGAAGTTATATTTTCATAAACCTCAAAGAAATTGGATATTATGTAGGCAATTTCAAATGGGCTTTCCTTTCCTTCTAGTCACCAACATTTATGGAAGGGACAAGTTTTATAGCAAGACATAAAACTTAAGCAAGCATCAGATGTCTCTGTAGGGGCCTGAGGAGGATTATTCCCAGTAATGGCAGGTAATGACATCAGACCCAAAGTTCACCTGCAAATGCTCAGACCTACCACAGCAGTATTGTTAACCTGAGCATCTCATCACTGTCTTTCTCAGAACTGTAGGTATATTTAAACTAGGCATTTTTTCTTCCCAGCTCTCCTGAGGTGTAAGCCTGCTATACACACAGCGCATTTACCAGGCACACAGGGAAACAGATCTTGACAAGGAACAACATATCCTCCACTTTCATTTAAGTGAAATTGGGAAAATATGAGTGCATGACAGTGTGTACACAATAGTCATTAAAGAAAAATACCATGAATATGGAAAACTCCAATCAAATTTCTTTTTTTGACCTACAAGGGGAAAATTGCCTGAAAATTTTAATAAACACCAAGCTATTGCTGAGAACATGCATGTCTAACTTTCCTGCCTTTAGAGAAGACTTATTGCTTAGAACTATAGTGAAAGCAGGCAGATTTCAGCAGCCCAGAGTTGACCATAAAGGTCCCTGAAATGAGGATTTACCCGAAATCATCATCTGGCATTTTCTCCTGACTACCTGAAACAGCTTCATGCTCAGCCTTCTGCTTGAGAATCCCATTACAAATTCTTTAATTCTTCCCTTAGTGACTGTGGGGAGCATAGGTACCACATGTCCATCAGACTGGAATTCCAGTGCAATTCTGGAGTGCTTAAAAATTACATGGGTCTTCAGTGTCATGTCCTCCTGTCCTTTTATGAGGCTAACCTTCAGTCTCAGAGGAGACAGATCACAACTTCTTTTCATAATATTAATTAACACTGAAAAATTAATTTGTGGCAGCCCATTTGAAATAAGTTGAAGAGTTCAAGTTGAAACAAGCATTCTTCCTTGTACTTTAAGGGGCCCGAGCTAAGAATTAATAATTTGTCTATCAAGATGAGCAAACCCACTAATGCCTGTGATGACTGTTTTCCAATATAAAGATTGAAGTAGAGCAATCTCCCAGCCCTAAGTAGCAGTTAATGCTTACTTTAGGAATTTGAAAGTGTCTATGTGTACTGAGTCATGACCAACTTAACACACAGCAAGAAATAGGAAGACAACATTTACTGTAGCAAGCTCCCCTTCCTAACCTACAGCAAAGGAGGGCTGGGTGTTTTCAAAAACATAATGGCTGATATTGAAGGCTCTTGGAGATGTAAACTAACATGCAGTTGAGTTCAAAGACTTGGAACTTGCCTGGTACAGAAAAGGAAGAGTCACCATCAAGAACCCGGTTACAACTATCAAAAAATAGTCATCAACTTAGCAAACCAGGGCCTTTCCTGACAACTTTCAAGAAGAAACCCTCCCAGTGCAGATTCGAGAAGACATGTAACAGCACATATTATCTCACTGGCTTCTGCAGGATACTTAAACTTGCTCACGTTCAGCAGAGTGCAAATACATAATCTGTCAGCTGCAAGGAGTGAAACTAGTCCCATTTGCATTGTTTTCTGGTCGTACCAATTCACATGGTTTTGGGTAGCCTGTGTGCAGCTTTGTATTTTAAAGAATTAACAACTAAATTTAAATCTCCTTTGGGGAAAAAAACATGTTAGAACTGTAGCTCGTCTACAGCAACAATGACTCTCTTGCAAGAGAAAAACATGACTGAAGCCAGTGAAATTATATCTTTGTCAGTTAGCTCTACTGGAGAACAATATCAACTCTACGGTTCAAAATTGCTCTCATCAAAAAATAAAAATCATTGTTTCCAGTGGGAAGCACTTCTGTTGAAGTTATAACGAATTTCAATTATTTTTTCATGGATTTATGGATTTTAATTCTTTATGAGTGAACCATTTCACTCAGAATTAAACTAGAAAACTGTTGTTGAATTTTATTAATGTTCCAAGCAATAAGAGAGACTGTAGGACTAAACACGTATCTCCGTGCCTGGCAAAAACTCACATCACTGCAATAGGCAAAGTCAGAAAGGCGCACTGCAGGGAAGAAGGAAAAAGTACTCCTTTGATATGCTTTCTCAGTGAAGGATTCGAGTGACGCCCATCTTCTCTGAAGGCTTAGCTGTCCTATAACAAATCAAAATAATAATTCATTTACATTGCTAGAAGTCTTTTTCATCTACAGATTTCAAAGCAGCATTAACAAGGACGCATAGCATAAAGAGTAAGGGTTGCAGCTGCCTTCCAGTATCCCAGCTTTGTGCTTTCCGACCTGCAATCACACACCCTTTCTTTTGTTAATGGAAACAACAGACGCTTTATTTACAGGTTGAAAAATCCTTAAATCCAATCCAATGCCGAAATCAATCATCAGGGTAAACACCAGCAAAGCCGAAACATCCAGACAAAACAGGAATGTTCTTAAACGATCACATGTCTTCAGGCTAATTCCAGTAAGAGCTCCACCCTACGTATCCTTCTGTGGCAAAAAGCAACGCATCATCCCATCCTACAAGAACAGGCTCTTCTGAACTTCCTGGTATTTCCTGCTGCAGGCTCAACTCCCAAAACCTCACACTACAAACAGTTATTCTGCTTATTTAATGAAACCATTCATAATCACAACATTGGGGTTGTCCGTTAAGCTCCTCTGTCCGGGACGGAGGAACAAAAAAGGCGAGGGACAGAAGCCCTTTTTTGTGAGATTTCAGAGCTTTAACTTTGAACAGATGTATTAAACAAAATATCAAATCAACATTCCTTAAAGTTAATACAAATCTTTGAGGTGCTAGTTTAGTGAAGGCAACTAGTTTGTTCTCATTTCTGTTCTACTACCTTCACTCGCTAGTCTGAGTGAATCTTTATGACAAGCGTGGTAAGCCACTCTAAGGAAACATTTAAAACAACTATTTTGGAGGCCTCACTCTTAGTTATCTCAAGTTAAGCATAAAAAATATGATTCATCTGAGCCAGCTTCAGACAGTTACATCCTGGTCTGATCTAGTTGTCTAGACTTCCTTCAGTCAAGTGAAAGAAACAGACACTTTAGGATGGGAATCCTGGCATGGAAACTTGTGCATGCCAAAATGTGCTCGTGTTCATCGACCACACAGAGAATCCAATCTGTGCCTCCACCACAGGAAAATACAAAGGAGATTCCTAAATTCAGGCAAGATGAATCAACCAGCTATCCCTTGCATACGGCATCTTTTTTCCCCCTCCAGTTTTCACACATTCAATTGAAATGTTCAAGCGTGCAGCATTTCTAAAAAGAAGCGTCTTGGAGCGTTTCAGCCTGGAAGTTACCCCAAAATGAAGCACTCAAATGTACTGCTATTTGTGAAAAGCATTGGCTTAGCTTTAGAGTGGATATAAATTGGATCCCTTCTAATTTAGCAACAGAACAGACTTTTCCCTCTTGAAGTTTAAGGCTATTCAGGTGGACGAGTTATTTCCCCCGTTTTCAACTGTGCTGCACGTGGCTTGATGCTCGCTTGTAGTTACCTTGATCCAGCAATTCGTTACAACTGCAAGTGGTCAGAAAGAATTCACAACTCAAAGTTACTGCACATCCGATTAACATCACAGAAGATGCACACAAGACCCAATCTAGAAAGTCATGAAACAATCCGCACCACCTAAATTTTTTTAAGGGTTTTTTTTTCCTTTAATGTTTTCTCACAGATCATGTTTATTTGCAATAAACACTTTTCTTACAACTTGAAGTTTGAATTTGTTCAACATTGAATGCAGTGAAGGGTAATTTGCCTGAATTTATTTCTTTAGAAGGTCAGTTTGATGCTCTCTCATTTTTTACCATACAGCTCTTGCAATCATTTATATGTAGTTAGTAGGGATTAACTACGAATGTACACTTTTGATACTTCCATAATTCCTAAACTTCCCTTAAATTGTACAAAGAAATTAAATTCCACATAAGAAACTCTCCTTTGCATAACAGACTCCCAAATTTTGTTTTGTAAGTCTTTAGAGGATTTGAGGAGAGTTGGTATTTGTTCCCAATACAAGCTTCCTTTTTAAAATCCATGATGGTCTCCATTTCCCAAAATTCCTTGAGTTTTCATTAAAGAAATTAATAGGCACAAATATTCTCTAATATACTAATCTTTGCTACCTTATTTAAAACAATATCTATTTTCATTTTCTATATTAAAGTATTACATTCTATAGCACATCCACTTAACTGCACAGTGTATGTATTTACACATAGACACAGTTTTAACTAATGAAAAAGACTATGCATATGTTCACTTCTGCTCTTCAGAAAATGGAACAAGAAATGGTCAGGCATGCTGCTGCTAACTGCAAAGACAGACAGCAAATTGACAGAAGAGAAACACTTCCCCTCATTTGATCTTGCTATTCTGTCTTTCTTCACACCGCAATGAATCATATTTAAATAATTTCAAAGAATTCTCACAAGCACCACATCATCTCTCTTCCCCACACAATGCAAGAAACAACACACACTCCACAAAATTGTCTATGAACACTTTCTTTCCATGACATTCACCTCATACATCCTGTTTTCTTTAAGTATTAGTTTTGCAAAGTGAAAACCTCCATTAAAAACATTCTCAAGCCAGACAAGTGTTGACTTCCCCGCCTCTTAAAAAAAAAGCAATTGAGAAAGTCTGGTGCACACGAAGCCCAGGACCTGAGCCTGAGAAAGGTCAAGTCTGTTCTAAATACAGAGCCAGTGATGTTCTAAGAGAGTTCAAAAATCCACATCCTCTCCTCTCCCACTCCCAATATAAATCCTGAATTATTTAGATAAGCTTTTTAGGACAAAGGTTAATGAGTCTTTAGGTCAAAACCCAATAGTAATCAGCATTATCAAATTAATCAGTTATTCTTTGTTGTGTTTCTCATTTTTCCCCCCAGGAAAAAAATAAGTGATGCTAATCCAAATTAAAACAAATGAAACAAAAAAACTTTTCACATAAGTATGCTATACATCTACAGCACAGTCACTATATAATCACATACTTATTTATCAGATGTTATGTTTCTATTTGATTTTTCCAAACTATAATCAAGATGTTAGTTTGTTCTGTACTCAGGAAAGGCATTATCTTTCCTGCCTCAGAAAACAGCTGGGTGACTAAAATGAAAATATAGTGTTTGCAATGGAAGAGAGGTATCTGATAAAAACATGGACTGAAAGTAAATTGAATACTTATGTCTACGTGCCTGAAATTAAGTAGTAAACCAATAGTTACAAGAGTTCAGGATTCAGGGCAGTAAGTGTATTAATGACCATCACAATTAACAGACATCCTTCACCAAACTTCTGTAATTGCTCGCATTTGCTGAGATAATTTGTTAAATGCCTACATCACAAACACAACTGTATGTATTTTCTGTTGCATGTCACTGTTCTAGAGCGCTGAATTACACACTATGGGGCATAGGAGAGCACAAGACTTAGTAAAGAGGCCAGGAAGTCCTGGGCAGCTCTACACTTTCCTGCTCTTACTCACATATCACCGATAAGGAAACTGGTGCTTTGTTTTGGGTTTGGGTTTTTTTTGATCCCTCCCCTCCTCCCTCCCCCACCCCCCCCAAAAAAAAGCTTTCTGTGGAACTACAATGGCAATAATATTAAAACAAATCCTGTCAGATGTTACTATGTTAACTATAACATTATGAATTTATAACACTGTATTAAGCAATCTATCTACTAGCACAGGACACTGGGTCATACTGATACGGAGTTTAACTGTTCATAGTTAAAGACATTTCTTGACACTAAAGTTTGAAACATCCTGCCTAGGCTCCTCTAGAAGGCAGAAGCAGCAGTGCTACTCCTACAGGATCTGCCACAAAATCTCCAGTTACAAGACTCATGACTTCAGCACTCACAAAACTTTCCCAGACTATCCATTTTTGTTCATATTTCCCAGATATTTGCCCCCCTCTTCCCCCCCCCACTCCCAAAAGTGCTTTTACCAGTTTAGGTAATAAAATGAGGAGGGGGAAAAACAAACAAGCCAACCAAAAAACACCAAGTGAAAACCTTTTAATGGGGGCTGTAAACCTGCCATGCTATCAAACAGGGATTTGAAGGCTGGAAGAAAACAGCAGAGGCCTCCACTTAAGAAACGCGGAGCTTCTGTAGCTCACATGAAACTCCCTACAGATCTGACAAAACTACAGTTCCCCCCTCCCCACAAAACCTTACATCTTTCAGTGTAGGACTTGTGCACTGCTGCGAGTTGTTGGAGAGCTGAACATTCTCAAGCCTCTCAACTCTTTGTTTGGAGCACAAACTAATCCCACACAGCAATAAACATACTTCAGCCAAAAACCAAGCTGGATTTTTACTGCAGTTGGCTCTCTCCCATTTAGGAGAAAAGAAATAATGAGCAGCTAGACTGCTTCTACTATATTCTCAGTACTACAGCTACTGGTGCTTTGGTGTCATGTAGGAACAGGAGGAATATTAAGACACTAGAGGAGCGTGAGCAAGAGAAAGCTGCACGAAGGTTAAGTGAAGAGACAAGATAGTACGTCCTCTGGTTTCAGGAGCCACGGGACTGGAGGCCAAGAGACTGTATGAGAACAATACCATGCTCGTGTTGGCCCTCCGCTGGTCTCTTGGGCATCACCCCCTGCCCTCCAAGTCAATCTGACCCTGCAGAGCTGTTTTCATGATCGTACATTCAGGACGGCTTTATACTTCATAAAAGATACCTTTATACCCAGCCTTGTAGAAGAGTCTTCTCTAATCTTCTTCCTCTTTTCACTGTTCTAATAACAGATGCTATTACTTTCCAAATATGTTCAGAGATGCATTAACATCTTCATATTGTTTCATGCACAACACTGGACAGAATAACTGTGTATTGGACACACTACATTTGCTCCTTCTGCCAAAGGCAGAACTTTGTCTCTTTTTCCTGTGTGCCAGGCAAAGGTGCATAACAGCTGGTTATGATGTATACGTTAAAAAAGTTATGGAACACTTGGATATTCTGTAAAAAGCTAAAGAAACTAATTCTGATTTCACATTAACCAGTGTCAGTTAGGAAAAACTCCATCTGTGTTACCCCAGTCCCAAAAGCAGCAAAGAACTAGCATCCAACCCTAAACGTCTCTAACTCTTCTAGATGGAAGAGTTCAGGAAATAAACTACTGGAAATGCACAAGTTTTTTTTATGTATTTTAGTAGCAAGCTTTAGGATTAGCAGCACTGAAGTATCAAACATTAAAATGCTCGCTTTGCTTCCTTTGCATCTTCTGATCAACTCTCAGCCATGAATTGTAAAATCTCATGGAGGCATTGTAATTAGCATGCTTCCTTCCTTTCTGGAACCATGCTGATTTTTTAAAGGGAAGTGTAAGACATTCTTCCACTTACAATTGAATGTAAATTGTATAATTTATTAATTATTTTAGTAGCACTTGATATTTATTTTAATTAATCTTTAAGTCAGACATGAACACTGGGGAGTAACAGCAGGACATCAGAAGCAGCAAAAGTTTGGGGGTTTTTTTTGCTTGAGAATATTTTTAATGAAAGAGTAGATAATGCACTTTTTAAAAAAGTATGATAAATAAAGTTTGATTAAATTAAACCATGTACAATGGATGTTTCCAAACAAAAGAAAAAGCTTCTGAATGCAATACACATAGGAGCAGGCAAAGAAATAAAATAAAAAAACCCCCACAACCAACCATCAGCCCTGCTTCATCTCAGCCTTCCCTGCAGAGCTGTGCAGGGCATGTCAGGATTGGCAGTCTCTGCTGGGACAGGATTGGGAAGCTCAATTGGACATTTGCTTCCTCAGGCTGCGGCTGGATGCAAAGAAACTCTCCCCAGCATCCAACAAAGTTCCTGGGCTCTATGTCCTGATGTAGGCAAAGCACCTTCTTCCTCTTTTCTTCTCTATAGCTAAGGGATAAGCCACACACATAGACCAGAGACTTGGAGTTAACCCTGAATTACAGAGCTCAGGCTTGTAGGCAGCGCTCTGACTAGAACACCTCCCTGGCACAAGAGAGTTCATGTGAAGATCGGTCAGCAATCCCTTCTGTGCCCTAGAGCTGACTGGCACAAAGAGCAGATGATGGCTGTCCAGCCAGAGGGACCTACAGCCTCCTCTCTCCATCTCACATCACATGATGCCGCAGCAAGTCCATGGCACCAAGATCATCTCTGGCTATCCTAGGAACTTGTAGGTGAACTACAGACTAACTTTTTCCAATTACACTAATAACTTGAAGTAGCAATAAGAAGGCACAGTATCTGTTTGGTTTTTTAAAATTGGGAACCATTTTTCCTGGTCAAGCTGAGCTTCAGCAACCTGACATTCTGCTGAACCTTTTATTACAACTGCAAAATGGGAATTACTTTGGTCCTTGAATACACCGAGTGCAAGATTCTCAACTTTTAACTCCATTTTCACCTAACTATATGAATTATTCCTTACTAAGATACTACAGGTTTTACATGAACACAGGCCAGTATTAACTGCTTTATTTGTCTGCATTTGGCCTCTCTATATATCAACATAAAGGTCATTTCTGGGAAAACACAGGCCTTCTGTTCTTAAAGAAATCTGAATCAGATTAAAATAGCAGACAGATTTGTCTAAAAACAGCATGGCTTTCAGTGTTTTGATTTTTTTTTTTTAAGATAACAATAAATCTGCTTAAATATTTTGGCTGTCCATGACCCTAAATAAATCACTGTGTTGCATTTCATTTTCCTTCATCCATCAAAGTGCAGCTGGAATAGGTGGAAGAACAAAAGAAAAGCAATTTTAGCATAACTTCTGTGCCAGAATCATTCAGGAGCATGCTTGGCCCATAACATGGATAGGGACAGCTCTGCCTTTGCTTGTGACACTAGCTCGCAGGAAGTGATGATTAGCCACGCTCAGCACATCAGTTTCCCACCCTCCATCCCCACTTCCTTCCCTGTGCCCGTGCACTGTTATGCCCAGATCTGGAAGCAAGACAGGCACAGAATCTTTATCCAACTTTACTTTGACTTGCACAGAGGGCAACTACTCTCTATATGCTGCCATCAAAGTGTAAAACACACCTCAACATAACCAAATAAAACAAAAAGCCACAACTCGTACCCCTTGCAGTCTCAGATTGTGTTTTTACTTAAGAAAAAAAATTCTCATTCCAGCTATTTTAACTGACTCAAAATAAATTCACATTTAACAAGATAATTTGAAATTTGTGCATGTGAAGTAAACCCTCAGTCCTCCCTAATATTCAATATATATCTGAAAGAAGAAGAGTATGTCATGCTATTTGCCCTACCATCTAAATTAGGAGAAGAAAACCACCTTTTCTCTGAACGGAGGCAAACTCAGATGGTCTATCTTCCAAATAGCTTCTCAGAAGTGACTGGTGACAACGCGACACAAATCTGCAAGTTTCCTCACCGCTGAGCCCTGCATCTCTCTACATATTGCCTAGCAGCCTCATCCTTATTGTTACCCCTTCATCAAGGGGTAGCAGTTCCTCCAGGCCTTTCACACATGTCCCCCTGGGGAAAGGCTCAACAAGATGGAGTCCAGGTGTACCCAAGCTATATTATAACTCACAGGTGGGAACTCCATGTGTGGCACACAGTGATTAGGCAGCTAGTAGAGAGTCCCTTGTTTCCTGACCCTTATCCTAATAGTAGTGTTTCTTTTTTAGGCATGAACTACTTCTCAACATTTTACATGGCTTCAGCTACTAAATAGTTCCACCACTCACACAGCGCCATCCCTCCACCAGAGGAACACATAACCCAAGATTAACATGAAGATTTTACCTTTTTTTTTTTAAAAACACTCAATTATTTGAAGTCATTGGAGACGTGCTTAGATTTCATAGAGGTTGCTCTACAAATCCCACCCCTTCTTGTTCTAATCAGAAATGCAGTGGAGAAAGAAGCTGCTTTTCAACAGGCAGACAGTGTAAGTACCACTTTCGAGATCACAGTCCAGATGAAAAGTTACACAGCACAAACAATATAACTTTGCATTTCATAATTGTTTTCTGAATCTGCCTGGTCACTCTGAGTTCATGTCATCATTTCCCTTTTTTATATGCCATGCTGCTTTGTACATTTCAGTGAATCTTCACATACAGTATCAAACACAGACAATATAATGGGAATTAAAACTCTTTGAAAGCCTGTGCCCTGAATTCAGTTAGCAGTATCAAGAATCTGCTAGTTAGCAGCAAGTTGAAAACACATAATAGGATTACTTGAGAGTTTAGTGATGAATAAAGTCCTACCGAAATACCTTCTTTTTTGCTTTCTCCTCCCCTAAAATTGAGTATGTAAGTGTTTTTATTTTGAAGTCTAGCTTATTACAGCATACAAAGTGACATTTAGGTTGGTGCAGAAGGAACTTATCAATGGAATGCCTATTACTTCCACCCGCCTCATCCCACAGCAGCTCTGCTTGCACTGGAACTATATTGACCTGCAACAGCACACATTGGCAAATGTTGCAAACAGGAGCCACCCTTGGGAGTGATCATGTATGTCTATATTCCTCAGTATCCACAGCCTCCAATTCAGATGGGTCCCATAAACACCACACAGCATTTGCCCTAGGTCTCCCATAGGCCTTGCTTTGAAATAGGGAGAGTGCTGTCACAGCCTTCCACTGCCTGATGCCAACAGCGAGTGCTTCATGCTCAGATGACATGGAGGTATTTGACGATGCAGGGTCTTCAGGGATAGCATTAGAGGATTTCATAAAATATAGGAAGCCAAATGTGTAACACTCTTATCCACGCTACCAGCAGAGACTGCACCTTGGAGCAAAGTATCTCCAGAATCATATTTTTGGTTAGCCTTTGGAAGATCTACTTCACTCCAAAGAAAGTGCAAGAGTACGGTGACAAAGAAATATCATGAGCAGTCAACAAATTTTGTTTCAGTGTCTATGGTGTAAAGTACACAAGAGTTACTCTTTATTAATAGAATTTATAATACTTGTGTTTGCTGCCACTCCCATCTCAGGAAACATTCTCTACCTAGAAACATGGGAGAAAGGTGGGTATAAGATTCAATGCTCTGCCACTATACAAGGGAGTTCTTTCCAAGTCTTAAATTAAGGCTCCCAAACTTACAAGCAATCCATTCCAGAGCAGTGGAGCCACTCACCAAACCGGAGTCAGTCCCAGGAGAAATGCAGAGCAACCACGTCGAGCACAGCTTGAGAGAAGCAAGTTTTAAATAACTGCTCCAGGAATCAACTCAAACAAACGAAACCGCATCTAGCGCAGCCCTGATCTGAGCTATAAGAAAGCCGAGCACATTAAAAAAAAAAAAAACACACCACACAGCCCGGCACATCTACCACACATGCAAATCGCTACCATTTAATGTAGAGTAACCAACTTTTCTGTCTTCTTCGTAATGTTTTGGCTTCAGCAAAACACAATGTTAAGAGGTTGGTTATGTAGGTACTAGATTGCCAGAGAATGCCTTTACTAGGTCCAGGAACTTCCTGAGGGGTCAGATACAATATACATGCCA
This sequence comes from Chionis minor, assembly GCA_013398295.1. Classification (NCBI taxonomy): domain Eukaryota; kingdom Metazoa; phylum Chordata; class Aves; order Charadriiformes; family Chionidae; genus Chionis; species Chionis minor. The sequence goes on from VZSF01000119.1 coordinate 1,024,879, forward strand.
GTTTGTAAACAGGAAAAAAAAAAAAAAAATCAGTCTTTCTGGTAGAAGTCTCCTCTAAACTTTGATGCGCTGAAGAAAAATAGAGCTGTTTGGCTGGAAAGCATTCATAAAACTATGCAGTATTAGCACTCTAGAAGGGGCAAAAAGCTTTGATGCAATTATTACCAGTAGGTGGTATGCATTAACTGCTATTTTCAAAGCAGCAGGTTATTCAGCAGCTTTAGAAACAATAAAACCCTCAAGACTTGAGGCAAAAAAAAAAGTTTTAAAAAAAATCATTAACAAATCTTACGCATTCATGATAAATTGCAATTATAAGCAGGCATTCATGCTGGGAATAATTAGCAACATACCTCAACATTATTGAATGTCAATGAAGTCAAGAATACTCTTCATGAAAGAAGAATACAGAGGAGGTGGCCAAGCTGTATTTAAAAGGAGGCATGAGCAATTTTTGTTAATTGCAGAAAAAATACCAGCTATAAATAGGACAAACACAGTTTGTAACAGTTCTTCAAACCCAGGAACCACACCGGCTGAAGTGCAGTAACTTTTCTCTAAAGATTTTAGAAGACGACAGTATGATTTCTGGCCTTTTTAAAAAAAAAAACAACTTCTCAATAACAAGATGCTGTGACTCTAAATTATATCTTTGGTGAATGATTATTATGAGTTCCCTTATCCACAAGGATCTCCCAAGACTGTAAGTTAATGTTTCTCTAAGTAGTAGTAACTTGAATACAAAATGTACATCTCAATGTTATATGGGCTGGTAACAGGAACTGAGCAGGCTACCTAGTTTGAGTACAGCAACAAAAAACACAAAACCCAAACACTGGTAGTTTGGACTGTTGTTCCCCTACTTGTAGTAACACCAAAATCAGGTTTTATTTCTTAAGTATGCTCTATTAAATATAATAATTTCTTAACAAAGTTGTCCATGACAGTGTCTCAGCAGTAGTTTAAGTTGGGTTTTTTTTTTCCCCCTGCCATAACAATATCCTGTTGGTTTTATTTAATGAAAATGGCAGAAGACTTATTCTTTGAACAAGAGTGCAAGAAGATGAAGCAAAGACAAATCCATACAAATACGTAAAATCCCAGATCTGTAGCAACTTAAATGCTTTAAAAATCTGACTCTAAATTAATTGTCTAAGGCTAACTGGGAGCCTGAGGAGGAGCCAGAGATTTTAATTCAGACCTGTTAGTATCTAAGCTTATGCTGTTATAACTCGGCTGGCAAATCTAAACTAAATGAGAAAAATTAAAAAAATATGTAGCTATAGGCAAACTCCTAAGTGAAGACAGGAATATTTTTAATGAAGTAGAAAATGCAAATGGTTCAGTACATTTTTCTTGTATGCTTGGAGAGAAGCAGAATGACGGGCTAGTATCACAACAAGATGATGAAGTATTTTCCAGTCCATTAGTAACTAAGGAATACATTAAACAAGATCTACAAGAAATAAACACTCTTAAAATTAGTATACTTAACTTACAGTGAATATTTTGGAATATATTTACAGATGATTTCTCTGGCCTACCTGCATCCAAATCTAATACCATTTACGCCCTGAATGTATTTTACATGAATGGAAGAAACCTAAAAGCCTACCTATATTACAAAAGGGTAGCCTGGATGCAAGCATAAAACCTGTACTAAAAAAATCCACCTTGCTCGGATGAATTTCAATCTTGAACAAAGTAACAAGAAGAGGTCAATAAATAAAGGCTTAAATAATTGGCACTAGCTCTATTCCTGTCAAAAGAAGACTGTGTTGACCTGGGTCGGGGGGGAGGAGAGGACAGAGTAGTTCTGGTTTCATTGTGGTTTATACAACTAGTTTAACACAATAGATGAAAAGCTGGATGTGAGCCAGCACTGTGCACTTGCAGCCCAGAAAGCCAACTGTATCCAGGTCTCCATCAAAAGAAGCGTGGCCAGCAGGTCCAGGGAGGTGATTCTGCCCCTCTACTCCACTCTGGTGAGGCCCCACCTGGAGTACTGCATCCAGCTCTGGAGCCCTCAGCACAGGAATGACACGGACCTGTTGGAGTTGGTCCAGAGGAGGGCCACAAAAGTGATCAGAGGGCTGGAACACCTCTTCCATGAGGACAGGCTGAGAGAGTTGGGCTTATTCAGCCTCATGAAGAGAAGGCTCCAGGGAGACCCAATTGCGGCCTTTCAATACTTAAAGGGGGCTTATAAGAAAGATGGGCACAAACTTTTTAGCAGAGCCTGCTGCAATAGGACAAGAGATAATGGTTTTAAACTAAAAAGTTTAGATATAGTCTATAGATATGAATTTTATTTTTTGTTTTTTAAAAATAATGAGGGTGGTGAAACACTGGAACAGGTTGCCCAGAGTAGTGGTAGAGAGCCTGTCCCTGGAAACATTCAAGATCAGGTTGGACAGGGCTCTGATTAATGGGATGTAGTTGAAGATATTCCTGCTTATTGCAGGTGGAGCTGGACTAGATAATCTTTAAAGATCCCTTCCAAGACAAACTATTCTATAATTTAAACTGAATATCCTTTACTTCCACACCACATTTGAAGTATTATCCCATGATATTCTAATCAGTACTCTTTAACAAGAATAATATCCTTAATTAAATCTCTTAAAATCTCTTTTAAAATATTTTAAAGACTTTAAAAAACTTGGAAGAAATAGGAAATTGTGCTCAGAAGAACTATGAACTGAAAAAGAACCCCTCTTTTAGCAAAAAACTTAGGAGTTTTAAATCTTTTTAGATCATCCAAGAGATCATCATCATGCTACCACAGACTACGTAAATACTGTCACAGGCAGAATTTACTGTATACCAAGATGACCTTTAACAAAGGCTTTGTTTACATTAACAGGCAGCACAGCCCCTCTAGGAAAGGATCTGTAGGGTGCTGCAGGCCTGATTCCCACCCGTGATGGGCTTGCAGGGGAAAGGAGGTAAAGGAGGAGGTATTTTAGACCAGCCATAGCTGGCTTTCCTGGCCCCAAATGCCTCTCCGCAGCTGGAGTGCGTTAGCTACGCTCCTGCTCCTGGAACACATCTGCTGGTGGAGGTTCACTTCAAAGGAATTTGCTCCCTGAGTCCAGGACATTCTGATGCAAATGGGAGCACAGGGAGCCAGAGACAGTGGGGAGGTGAGCAGGGCAGACGACAGAGAGCAGGGGAGGAGGAGATAAAAAAACAAAACAACCAAACAAAAAAGGATCAGCAAACCTGCTTCAACACACTAACGCAGAAGCACCCAAAAATCCTCGTGAGAATCGACTGCTGGAAGCTGAAGTCCATGAGTTTCAGACTGAAGTGAATGCATAATTACTATTGGTTTTAAACCATAAAGGAAATTTACTTGAATCAACCAACCACATAAGAATTCAAGACCTCCATTTCTGGCCTTCTCAAAGCCTAAGCAAAAAGCCTTTCTGGAAGATATGAATAGCTTTGACTAAAGCTAAGGTTTACAGAAGTCAGACAGGTAAACAGTGTTAAATTGAAGGGACTATAGTATAACTTATAAACTATATATGGATCAGACTATACAAAAAATTTCTGGTTTTACATACGCTGCTGTTAAGAAAGCTCTCATAGAACTGACACTAAACAACTGTAAATCCAATTGATTTTGACAAAAATGGAGGCCACTCAATGCCACAGACAGCAAGATAAAAAATACTATTGACTTTGGGCGAGTTATACTTTATACAGTTTTAAAGTAAGTGAGATGTGCAAGCATTTGTAAAAGCAAAATATCTGAAATTTACAATATTATAATTTAAACTAATACATACGGACATATTTTCAATCACTAAAAATTGGGAAGCTTGAATAATGCTTATTAACGCATTCCTTCCAAAAAAAAAAAATGCAGGAGAAATTCAACTGTCAGTATTCCAACAGCCACTTAATATATCAAGATTACTCATTGAAAACATTACATCAACAGGTACTCCTAACAGCCATAATATATGACATTAAAAGATTTATATTCATTCATATTATATTAAATGCATAGGCAGAAATTGCTTCAAGAGATCACACACAAAGGAGGTACACATGGAAAGAGCAGAGAACCCTCAAGACAGCAAAATTCACCTTTTACCCGCTTATTTAGGCACAGTGTCAGTTTTGCAGAATCTTTCACAACTTAAAAAGGAGCCTGGCAGAACTACACATTGTTGTTGTTTTGGGGAATCAGGCAACATGCAAACAGGCCTAAATCCTAAGTATTTGACTTTTTGCACTCACTTTACAATTTTTACTAATTCGGTACAAACTTGTACACCTGGTTTTCATCCCCCCTCATAACTCCATATATAATTATTTGCATATGCATTTTCTCAAATTGTAGTATATGAATAGTAGTCTCACGAGTTTGGAAGTTAGACAAGACTTAGGGCAGGGGTAAGCTAAAAATTGGGTAAACTCATATGTTTAGTGTATAGGAAAAACATATTACTGTTAACAATGCACAAACGAGGGGCTCCAGAGCTGGATGCCCTTTCTAACATAAGAAGGATGCAGACCTGCTGGAGTGAGTCCAGAGGAGTGCTGCAAAGATGATCGGAGTGCTGGAGCACCTCTCTTGTGAAGACAGGCTGAGAGAGTTGGGGTTGTCCAGCCTGGAGAAGAGAAGGCTCCAGGGAGACTTTATAGCAGCCTTCCGGTACCTCAAGGGGGCCTGCAATAGAGGTGGGGAGGGACTCTATCTGGGAATGCAGCGACAGGATGAGGGGTGATGGTTTTAAACTGAAAGAGGGTAGATTGAGATTAAATATTAGCAAGACATTTTTAACTCTGAGGGTGACAAGACTCTGGAACAGGCTGCCCAGAGAACTGGTGGATGCCCCATCCCTGGAAGTGTTCAAGGCCAGGTTGGACAGTGCTTTGAGCAACCAGGTCCAGCGGAAGGTGTCCCTGCCTAGGACAGGGGGCTAGAACTAGATGATCTGTAAGGTCCCTTCCAACCCAAACCATTCTACGATAAACACCATTTATCTGCATTTCTGTCTAACATCAGCAACGTTACAATCACAAATCCAAGCTCTGTGTGTAAGTGTTATGAGAGAGACAACGTTCATGGAAAAGCAAAATAGCACTGACTTCTTAGGCTTAATATTCTCCCTTGAAGAAAACTTGAGGATATCCGTCTTCACTCCTAAACTACGATCATACTTCAGCTTTACCGATGTGGTATCCCTGGTCATAAAGAAATAGTTTCAGCAGGAAGCTCATGAGACCATATTGTCCTCAATGTACTTATTCATAAGAACTTGGCAAACATAATTGGATTAATGGCACATATAAGGGGATGAGTCATTACTAACTGCTAGAACAAGGCTTTTTGCAGGACAATTTAATGCATAAAACTTTCTGATCACGTAAAACAGCTTCTTATGGCTCATCCACTTCTGTAGCAGTATACAGGACACATATAAGTTTTATACAACATACCTCCAGATTAATATCTTCACTTACATACAACTTACTATATCTTTCTTTGATGAAGTAGAAAAATCTGAGTCAAGAAGCTTAAGCACAAAAACACTCTGCTTTGAGGTTCTCTAAACCATAAACTCACTGTTGTCTGAAATACTTAGAGGTTCTTTTACCAAATAGAGTAACCCTTGGATGTTCTACTACTGCAAGAGCATAGAAGCAGAGCTGAGGTTAATATGTCATGACTTGAGTACTTCCATAGACTCTAGGGGTTTTGTTTGTTTTCCCAAATGGGGGAGGGGAGGGGATTTTAGAGGATTTTGTTATTTCTGCTAGGTTATTTCTTGATTTTGTTTTTGGGTTGGTTTTTGTTTGTTTTTTTAAAGACACCCTATTTCCAGAAAACAAACTGCACTGTTTGTACTACAGAGCTGAGCTATGCACACACAGCAAAACAATGTATAACACAGTAGATCAATGGATTTGACCAGTTTCACTACGTGTTTGCAACCAGGCTTTTTTACATAACTGGAAAGAGATCGCAGTTCCTGAAGACAATATGTGACTCAACACAAAGGGAAAACAGGATCCCACCACATGAACATATGACCGTACCTTACCACAACTTGAAAAGTAAGAGCAAATCACCTAACTTCTTCTAAAAGCAAGCACATCAAGAGATACCAAACACTTCCAGTGTCTGACACTGGCTCTTGAGGATACCCATAATAATAAAAACCCAAACACAAAAGACCTAAGCCTCAAATAGAGAAAATTCACATCTGCAAGGTAAGACACTAAACAGAGAGGTTTGAAACCAACCTGCACCCCGAGGGTGATGTTCTTGAAGGCTGGAATTTTTCCAACAGTCTTTCTTTCTCATTCACCAACTGCTGGCTAGAACAAACCTGCAGAGCTTCAAGAAAGCAGCTTTCTTTTTTTCTTTCTTTCTACTAACTCTAAAACATTGCTGCAGCACCCTTGCAGGGAATCACTCTGCTCCTCTTCCATTACTTACTCTCCAGCCTTTTAGCTGCTCCTCACTTCCTTTATCCCATTCTTCATACCACCCAGCGTAAACTGCTCTCACACCTGTGCATGCTCTCTCATTCTCTGGGGAGGAGCAATCTTCCCCTGCCCTTCAAAGGCTTACCAGCGACCAAGGATGTAGAACAAGATCAACAGGTAACTCTTGACCTGTTTACCCACACTCTCATTTAAGAAAAAGTCTCACCTGCAGTAGATTAACACACTCACTAAACAGTTTGCGATCCACAGAAGAAAGGAAGAACTCTAGAAGTGAAGGCAATCATCAATACACTTGGTGATGAATTTGAGGAATTAACAAAAAATACCTAGAGAAAGCATGAAAAAATCTCCCACAGTAAAAATCTGACAAGTTTATGTGGCATCCAAGAAATTCAATCAGCATATGCTCACACTTCAGAAGAATCATTAATACTTGGCTGTCCTTAAAACCAGCTATCGTTTCAGACAACAGACTTAGGTTCCACAAAGCATTACTCAACACAGTATTTGTGGTATAAAGCATGGTAGAAATTAGCGCATGTCTTAAAAATGTGCATCTGTCATATGCACTTCATCAGAAACAAGCGTGCACACACACATTCAGGCACTGGAATGACTACTATTCTTTGTGGTAACTGACAAAATAAAGATCCAAAGCAACTTCTAGAACAGCCCAGGGGCATTGCAAAATACAGGAGTGGAAGCTATGTCACTTTTTAAACTCTTAAACAATAGTCCTGTTTATCCCTTTGTTAGAAAGTTGACATTCTGCTCTGGACTGTCTTAATCACTGTGAAGCTTTAAACAAATCTGGTTGGCTTTGGTGCACTTGTGATGGAAGGGAAGAGCTTTGGCCTTAACTTTAGCACTGATATACATTTTAAGTACAGTATATTAATCAAACAAGCAGTTTAAGATCATATGATATATGTGCTGCCTGAGGAGTCACATCAAGATTCTGAGGTCAGGGTCAGATTAAGGCACAGATATGACAGACAAGCATCTGCTGAAGCCCCTCCTACGATTATATAATGTTAAGAGCTTTTAAATAATAAACTGAATTAGTTCTCCAATTCATATTGCTGTTTAACTCAATGAATCCTTGAGAGTAAATGAGGAATTGCATGACCTGGGAGGAGTCACCTCCTTCAGGAGTAGTTTTTGAAGTCTTAAACTGATCTTGAAATCATTATTTTTATCATAAAATTTAAGCAGTTCTGTAAAATATATTTTACAATGAAGACAATTTAGATTCTGTAGTCCCAGACTAAAGCAATCTGAAAACATTAAACAGTTATAACGACCGAAGTTGAGAATTAAAGTATAGGTGCCACTAGAACGAAGATATAAAAGTGGCCCTTACTGCCCCAGTATATCTCCTTACCTCTGCCAAGTCCTATTCGTTTACTCTCCTAACGAATAAATTTTTATTGTGGCAGCTTTCAGCCTCCAGAGCTAGGATGGACACAGAAAGGCAGGCTGGATTCAGCCATGCATCAGGGACATGTCAACAGGTTCTAAATGCAGAATCTTCTGTGGACTGAAGCAGAAGAAACAGTTTTGATTTTTCAGACTGAGGCTGATTTTGCAGGTCTAGAAGTCAGTAAAAAATGTTTGACTTGTAAACTGAGCAGATTTAGTCTGGAAGTCACTGAGAAAAAATAAATGTAGTGCTCCCAGCATGTCAGCTTGACAGGCTTACTTTGCTTTTCTGACCACAATTCTACTTTAAAACTAACCTTTCAGCAGCTGCTCAATTTCAGTCATCAATCCTACTACTGTTGAAAAGCAATAGCAAAAACACCCACTGACTTCAACAGGAACAGGATGAGGCTCTTGATAGCACTTATCTTATAAATGATAGTCTTATGACACACAAAATGATCATAAAAAATCTCAGTATGATTTAGACAGGCAGAAAATATCCCTGTTGACCCAACTCAGATCACTAGAGACCTATATCCATTTGTTTTCAGTTCAACAAACAGAAGGGTTTATTTTTTTTTTTTTTTATAAACCAAGCCAAGGATAAGATAGAAAGCAAAACTTACTCTATCTCATGTGGAATCTGAACATCCATTTTCTAATAAGGTAGAAAATCTCTGTCTCTTAACCATACCTAGCAGGCAAGCACAGGCCCCAGCCTAAGGCTGCATTTTAGAAGCTGTGATGGGTCTACATTGACCTGCAGGTTCTGGGCAATCAGAATCCAAGGCTGTGGGAGGAGTGATGCAGAAGACATTGCTGAGGCCAGTCTGGAACAAAGTTACATGCCCAGCACAGCCATGCCCCAGCCTGTTCAGTGATGGAGGAGCAAGACCCCCTTTCATATCAGTCCTGTGATGTACTCACAAAATGCCACTCTCTCTGCCTTCCAAAAGGTGAGGTAGCAGTCATGACTCCTGACACATTAAGGTCATGATATATAGGCTGCAGGGAGCTTGGCTGTTTCCATGCGAACCAAAATGTGAGTTATCATCATTTCCTTTAAGAAAAAAATCAGACGTAAAATTGGGAAGATTGTTATTTGGGTTACTTTGTGAAAATAAAGAAACTTACAGAAGCAAGTGTACAGAAAAGTCATCAGCTGTATTTTTTCTGTCTAGCAGGTAACGTTGCACCAATCACTTCTAAAACAAAGTAATTTCCTAGATGTTCCATGGTCCTTTCGGCTGAAAATCTGCTTTTGCTAGTTGCAATTGCACAATAAGCAATGAATTGCAAGGGAGTGGTCTTGGTTTTCCTCCTGACTCGATAATTTCTGGCAGCATCATTGTTGGTTTATCCGGACGCTCAAAGAAAAATGAACGTTCAACTGCAGGTGTGTTAGGATGTGCCATCAGTGTGCTCCAGGGCTACTCCTCACCACCCTCGAAGTCGGCTGACCCTGTCACAACACTCTTTGCTTACCAAACTTAGACTATCCCCCTCTGCTCCACAGTTGCATTGAAAACACTCGAGCCCTTTAAGTGGAGCAGCAATATTGTAATGCAAACCATCGAGTTGCAGGACTACTAAAACTCTCCTATTTCATTGCCCTCTGGGCAATAATTGATTCCAGACTTCAGCAGGCCTCAAAAGGGAAAGAGAACAAAGACAAGCAAAGACGTAATTGATTCTTATGGAAGTTTCAAATTCAAAATGCACTACCTTGACTGCAACATTTTATCACAAAAAGTAGTCCCCAGCATAACATGCTAAAATGGATGTCTTTTCACTGTTTAGTTTGTCTGCTCTTGCCAATCCATTCAGTAACAGTCTGTTTAGTTCCTGCTTTTTCGTACATCTTTTTTCAAATTGTCTAGCTCTATCAGAAACAAAGAGATACTTCCCACCCCACACACTGAGCTGTCATCACTATATCAACGCTTCTGAGCAGTTACAGTTTTCTATACACTAATTAAAGCTTCATATAGAACCTGAGCTAATTAAAAAACCCATCAAATTAAGTATGAAACAAACTGGCTCTAACTGGGTATTTACCTGATGCAGATACCTGCTGATGAATGTGTTTCTATTCTTCTTTTCCCTCCTGCTTCTTTCAGCAGTAGAGTCAACAGCTGTGGGCACATGAAGCATCTATAGCAATTCAAGATTCAGATGTTAAATCCTGAGGTATTTTTTCCTCACAGTCATAAGCCCCATTATCGTCTCTACAATATGCTCTGTAGTGATATATACCTGGGGCTTGTTTCTGTTCCTGAATTCCACAATCCTACAGCTACCTTTGATTGGGTTTTTTTACTACTATCATCCTCACTATATGCATGAGAATAAAATAATTTATAAATTTCTCATGAGAGTCTATGTGCAAGAACTTCTCACAGTCAAATAAAGTCCAAAGAACAGTTCAGTAATAAATTTACACATTGCCCTCAAGAAAAAAACCAAAACACAACACAACCCAAAAGCGTTCTGTGAACATGCTGTTTTCCATTTCTCATTTCTAAGCCAGAAAGATACAAGATCTCCTAAGCTATACAAAAAAAAAGGAAGTGTTTTTCCGTACATTATAGCTCAGTAAGTTTTAATGAAAATAGGTCCTTTTCATATCTCAGCAACAAGACATGCTTATAACGTGGCACTATCAAGTCAATTTTGAGTCAGACCAGCTCCTACTAAATTTCAGACCAAGAAAAATATTCCATGGCTTTTGTTTTAATTCCAATGGCAATAACTGCCTAAATTAGTAACTTTAGCCCTGAAATGCTTGCATTCTCCACTGCACCAAGCAAAACAAAACCCCCAGTGAGAACTTGACAGTAATGCTGGCCATACTAAACTGTAACAATTTCCATTGCCCAAACAGAGAGACATTCAAAAGGTACATAAACAATATAATTATTAATAGTAATTTGGATCATAAAAATCACTTCAGAATCTAAGTTTTTATCTATGTACAAAACATAACCAAAATAACTACTTGTTACCATTTTTGTCTGCAGTAGAATTCTAAGGCCGAATCCTTATCTTAGACTATAAGCATCTTATTCTGATGAAACTACATTTAGTAAAACATTAAGTAGCATTAAATGAAAATGTGATGGATTTAATTAAAAAAAAACCATAAAAATTTAAACCAAATTGTAGGCTTTAGTGTCAGAAGGTTTTTGAAAAAATACTCAGAGTATTAACTGCTAGTTTTCCAAGGACAATTGTACTGAGCTGCTGGGGTGTTCTAGCTGGAATGACACACTACAATACACTAATAAATAACTCCAATTATACTCTACTTGCAAATTCTCTGGGACTTTTTTAAAGGCACACAACCCTATTAGAGAATTTAAGCAAAATCACATAGCTATATTATTACTTGACTATTCTGGCTGATAGATTTTGGAGTGATGAGCACCTTTTCATTTGAATTACATCTTGCAATAACAGTACCTTAAAGAACTTCCAAAGTCTTTTAAAGATGCTTTTTATGGCTCAATCATAATTGCAATCTCAATGAACTTAAAAGAACATTCAACTAAGTTTACCATCAAATAAAAAACGTTTCTACAAAACTGGACATTAGTACTAATGCAAATATCGCTGCTTCTCTTTGGACAGTCTTGCAGTTTCAAAATTTTAGGTACCATATTACATGAAAAAAGAGAGTGAAATTAGATATCCTGTGATCTGATTCATTACACTTTTTTCTGCAGTTTAGATCTAAAGGGCAGGAAGCTCTCTTATTACACGATGCGGTTCTATACACAGACATACCATTATGTGACAAAAATAAATTTCTAAAAGCAGTCTCAAATTTAAAAGCAACCAGGTCAACTGAATTCGTGCACCATAAGTAATAGAGCACTTCATTTACATTTGTCACCTTTTATCTATCAAAATACATTTTTGAAACACAAGTCTGTTAGAATTATAGAATAGCTGAAGAAATTGATAGCTCCCAGGAAATCCTAGCAATAGTTGGAAGGAAGGTCTGGAGATTGTCCAATCCAACTTCACTGCTCAAAGCAGTGTCAGCTAGAGCAGGTCGCTCAGGACTCCATACAGTTGAGGTCTTAACATCTCCAAGGATGCAGATTTTACAGCCTTTCTGGCCAAACTGGTCCAGAATTCAATCGTTCTCATAGTAAAAAAGATTTGCTTATGCTTAAACTGAATTTCCTGTACTTCAGTTTGTGCCCATTGCCTTTTTTCCCATCACTGTATACCACTGAGAACAGTCTGGCTCCATCCCATCCAGTGATGACGAGATCTCTTCCTAATGCGACCCAGGATGCTGTTGGCTTTCTTTGCTGCAAGGACACATTGCTGGTTCATGTTCAACTTGTTGTCCAAGGACCCCAGCACCTTTCCTGTAGAGCAGCTTTGCAGCTGGTCATCTGCCAATCTATACTAGTGCATGGAGATATTTTGCTCCATGTGCAGGACTTGGCTTGTCCCCTTGTTGAATTTCATGGGATTCCTGCTGGCCCATTTCTCCAGGCTGTCCAGGCCCCTCTGAATAGCACTTGTACCAGTTTTGCACCATCTGCAAACTTGATGATGATACAGCAAGACACTGTCCCATCATCCAGGTTGTTAATAAAGATATTAAACAATATTGGCTTCATTATTTACCACTGGGGTACACCAATAGCCACTGGACTTCTGCCAGACTTTGTGACACTTGTCACAAACCTTTGAGCCCAAGAGTTCAGTTTTCAGTTCACTTCACTGGCCATTTATCTAGCCTATATTTCAACAGCTTCTCTATGAGAATGGACTATATGTTACACTGCCTGACTGTCCCCATAGCAGAAAGGATTTTCCTTATATCCAGTCTGAAACTCTCGTTTTTCCAAGTCTGCTGTTTCTTGTCCTCCCACCACGCAGCCCTGTGAACAGCCTGGCTTCAATTTCTTGATAAGCTCCTCATAGCTACTGGGTGGCTGTTAGGTCCCCCTCCTCATGTGCCAAGTGCTCCAGGCCCCTTGCCATCTTAGTGGTCTTCTGCTGAACTTGTTCCAGTCAGTCAGCATTCTCGCAAGAGGAGAGGGGCACAAAAACAAATGTAGTTTTCTGGGCATGGTCTAACAAGTGCTGAGCAGAGGGGATGACCCCACTCTTCCAGTGGGCTACTGGCCATGGACCTGTTGGTGTGTCCCAGGAGGCCGCTGGGTGTCTCTGCTGCCGGGGCAGCGCTGGCTGGTGCCCAGCTTGCTGCCCACCAGGCTCTGGGGTCTTTGGGCAGAGCTGCTCCCCAGGCAGGCAGGGACCAGCCTGTGCGGCTGCTGGGGCTCGTCCTCCATGGGGCAGGGCTCTGCCTTCCGCCCTGATGAATTTCATGAAGTTCTTATTGGCTCACTCCTCCAGTTTGGATAAAACCAAATGGGATAACATTTTTTGAAATCTATTTTTATATCAGATCAGCAAGCTGAGCCATTCAATCAAGGGGCTACAAGACCATAAGACTTAATGCTACGGAAGTGACAAGAGTCCACAGGAAAGAATAGAGGGAGAGTTGGATGCCAACTGTCTTCTATCATCTTAAGATGAACATTGAATCTTGAGTGTTTTCCTGAATCCAAACCACAGCAACCACAGAGCCAGAAAGAGCTCTGTAATTTCCTGCAATGTTTAGATTCTGATACATTTAGCACGTATTTGGAGACTGAAAATCTCCTGTAGAATAAGAAGTTATGAATAAATGTTGACTATTTAAATTTTCTTCTTTATTCCTCTAATACACGTTGGACATAACACAACTTCAGCTTGAAAGCACTCTGAACTTTACAGTACTGATGTAGCAGAAACTAGGAGTTTAGTAATTGCTTATTTATGTTGTGATCTAGCAAAAACCTCATCTAAAATAAACTAGTAAAAGCTGCCATATGGCTTACAAATATTATATCACATATAACACAGGCAAACATTAAAAAATATATTAAGTATATAATAAGAAAACAGAAAACCTTTACAAAAAAACTGTGTTCCTCCTTCTCAGATCCCATAATAATTCAAGTGATGGATTTATAGTGAGATAAGCCTCACTGGGGAAAAAAAATTCCATCTTTTGCCTCATATATACTGTTCAAATACACAGATTTTGCAGAACATATCTACAATCAAAAAATGCAAGAGATGTGATTTTGAGAGTGGGGAGAATTGCAGGTGACAAGGAACATGCTCAGCTGGCGTCTTCCTTCATCTCTAAAATGATGGAAGCAACCTCAAGCCTCTCCTGATTATTGAAAGAGCTGACATTAAACTTGAAGGGCCCCAAGCAGTGTGTAAGACATTATAGCTCAACACTAACATCTTAAGCACCATGCAGAAAGACCTTACTTCCACTACAGATCAACATATCTCACATGTTGCCTTGAGATAAGATACGTGTTGGCATTTTATTGCAGAACTATTAAAATTCTGTAAATTCAAACACTACTTTATCTCCCTGTAGCTTATTTGAGAACTCTCAGTAAGACTTTCATCATGACGTAGACTGAACAAACATCAATGACCACTAAAAAGCATTTGCCATCACAGCAGAAGTAGGTTAGGTGCCATTTTCAGCCCTAAGCTTTAGTAGTGACTGGCTCTCCAATCAATTTCCAAGTTCACTATGGTCTGGTTTTCCTACTTCATTGTCAGTGAAAAGTTGTCATTTAATGGTGGGCTCGTATCATCTGTTTCCAGGGCCCTACTTCTTTCATATATTTTGGGGAAAACAGATCAATTGCAGTTTCTCCGATTTTTGTGTATGGGACAATTGTTTCTAGATTGTGAGAAAAGTATGTCATAAAATCATAGAATGGTTTGGGTTGGAAGGAACCTTACAGATCATCTAGTTCCAACCCCCCTGCCATGGGCAGGGACACCTCCCACTAGACCTGCTCAAGGCCACATCCAACCTTCCAGGGATGGGACATCCACAATTTCTCTGGGCAGCCAGTTCCAGGGTCTCACCACCCTAATATCTAATCTAAAACTACCCTCTTCCTACCCTCATCCTATCCCTGTACTCCACGATAGAGTCTCTCCCCATCTTTCCTGCAGGCCCCCTTTAAGTACTGGATGGCTGCTATAAGGTCTCCCTGGAGCCTTCTCTTCTCCAGGCTGAACAGCCCCAACTCTCTCAGCCTGTCCTCACAGCAGAGCTGCTCTAACCCTCTGATCATCTTCGTGGCCCTCCTCTGGACTCCAGCAGGACTGCATCCTTCTTATGCTGGGGGCTCCAGAGCTGGACGCAGTAATGCAGGGGGTTCTCACCAGAGCAAAATATAAATAATACATCTAGTAACGCAAATACAGGTTGGATTGCTTTTCTAATATGCTAAGTCCTCTTCACATCACAAAATAAAATATTTTTTCCTAAGGAATTAAAAAAAGACATTAATTAAACAAAGTAGTGACTATCTTTTTTTTTCTTTCCTTCCTGAAAGTAGGCAATTGCTCCTAGGATTCAAGTTCATGACTTTTTTTTTCTCCAGTTGATAGAAATGGCATAAGTACTTTTTTGCTATGTTTTTTTCTGAGTGTGATTTTTTGATGGCTCANAAAACTACCCTCTTCCTACCCTCATCCTATCCCTGTACTCCACGATAGAGTCTCTCCCCATCTTTCCTGCAGGCCCCCTTTAAGTACTGGATGGCTGCTATAAGGTCTCCCTGGAGCCT
Source organism: Chionis minor (assembly GCA_013398295.1). NCBI lineage: Eukaryota > Metazoa > Chordata > Aves > Charadriiformes > Chionidae > Chionis > Chionis minor. The sequence goes on from VZSF01000119.1 coordinate 1,040,463, forward strand.
TCTCTTCTCCAGGCTGAACAGCCCCAACTCTCTCAGCCTGTCCTCACAGCAGAGCTGCTCTAACCCTCTGATCATCTTCGTGGCCCTCCTCTGGACTCCAGCAGGACTGCATCCTTCTTATGCTGGGGGCTCCAGAGCTGGACGCAGTAATGCAGGGGGTTCTCACCAGAGCAAAATATAAATAATACATCTAGTAACGCAAATACAGGTTGGATTGCTTTTCTAATATGCTAAGTCCTCTTCACATCACAAAATAAAATATTTTTTCCTAAGGAATTAAAAAAAGACATTAATTAAACAAAGTAGTGACTATCTTTTTTTTTCTTTCCTTCCTGAAAGTAGGCAATTGCTCCTAGGATTCAAGTTCATGACTTTTTTTTTCTCCAGTTGATAGAAATGGCATAAGTACTTTTTTGCTATGTTTTTTTCTGAGTGTGATTTTTTGATGGCTCACTATTATTTTATTTTTTTTTAACATGTGAACATCCAAACAGGCAGAACAAATAGAAATCATGAAGGTACGTGATGCTAATCTTGTATGTCATTCTAGCCAGAACACTCCAATGTCTATTAGTAGAATTGCCTTTTGAAAATCACCAGTGATCACCCTGAGGATTTTTTAATAAGCCTTCTGACCCTTAAGTCCAGATTCATTAGGAAAACCAAGATGGATTTTCTGTAATTTTGACTGTGAATGAGAATTTGAATGAAATATTTCCACTGTTGAATACTGCTTCACAGCTTCTCCATACAAACAACAAAACTTGAATGCTTCTCTTTTACTTTAGGCTGTAAACACAACCAATGACAACTATTTTAGAATCTCAATCAGAGCATGAAGAACCAGAAATGGTTTAAAAAGAACAATTTTATTTGGTCAAAATTCTTTTCAAATCAGAGATGGAAATGTGAGAAAAAAAAACAAAACAAAACCAAACAACCAATGCACTCAGTAACCTGGTCACAAAGGTTATTCTTGCCCAGAATGTGAGGCCTCCTTACAATATTTTTTACTATAGCTTTTTTTTTTTAAACTTCTTGTATAAATACATCAGTGACAGAGAGTAAAAACTGTTTTCATCCCCTAAGAGCATTGCATTCACCTGGGATGTAGGAGATAGAATTTTAAATCCTTGTTCTGATTCAGGACAGGAACTTGAGCTTGGGTTTTTTAAATCTTAAAACAAATACTCCTCAATGACAAGATTATTTAATTACTCTAGGATGATACTCCCTATCTTACTTTAAAACTCTTGCAAAGCTTATCTGGAAAGTAACTATTTTTCTTCCAATGCAGAAAAGGGGGAAAAAATCTTTAACACTTCAAATTACTTCAACAAGAAACATTGCTTTCTGGCCAGTTCCACTACAGAACCAGATTTCAATGCTTTGACTTTTTCTGAGATTTTTAATAACTTCCTCTGTATACTATGTTTGTTAATGTAAATTACAAAAATTAAATTCTAGTACAGACCATAGTTGAAGATGTGTTTTGTATTTTTACAAATAGAACTGCATAATTTGAGATAACATAGGTACTAAAAATAAAAGCTTAATCTTTATATTGGGATTTGAATATGAGCACCCTCTGCATGCATTTAGCCTTGCAACTCAGATTTTGCTGAACTTGAATTAAGTTGAAAATTAAGTTGAAAGTTTAACTTACATTACATTAGAAAAATATTTCTGTTTTCTGGGAAAAGTCTCTTATGAGACTTGAGCAGAGCAGAATTCTGTCTAAAATCTGAATTTACAATAATTATATATAAGAAGATATATACCATTTAAAAATCCCCTGCCTCTTGTCATTAACACCTTAATTATTCAAGAAAGATTTTTTTAAAGCTTCCGTCTGGCAGTCCAAGACATATGATGAGACTATTTTTATGCTTTAATATTTGCATTACAGTGAAATATAGAGGCTTTTATCATGTGCTAGTCCCTTCAAAGTTATACATTAAAAAGCTAATCTGTGTCCCAAAGTTTGTGTAGAACAGCTGTTAAATGAATAGATGGTTTACGTACTTAATTAAAGTAAGAAACTGGAAATAAACTTGACAGTTTGATGTAATGTAACATTGGTGCGGAGCTTCCACAACCCAAAGTACGCTGTTTACCAAAGAATCACACAACCCAGTTTTTAAGAGTCTGAGCATACTTTTCATGCTGTGAAGAAAAGACATGTATTTTTATCAACAATAGACAGTACATACTATAAACGTTTAGGTCTAGATGCCTCAGGTTTCATTACCCCAATACTGACCGTAAGCTATCCTCACTATATTATGGGGTGTCCAAACTCTGCTTGGGAGCAGAGTCCTATAAGCACCTGACCACCTACCTGTGGCTCGGTGTCTGGTAATGGCAGCTGTAACAGAACTAACCCCGCCGTACTGTCCTTACTCCTACGGGTTATCAGCTAAGAGGCAGATCATGACACTGCAAAACCCTTCGCAATACCACGGGGGATATGTACTTCCAGAGTCTGTGAGAAATGAATGCGGGAGAAGTTAGAGAGTTCTGTTTTCCACGTTCAATGGGACTTTTCTCGAGTACTAAAGGTACTTTACCATAGATCAAATTTGTAATTTCTGCTAAAACCGCCACTTTTTCATGGCGAGCAAGATAATATTTCAGTCACTGACTACAACAACTTGCCTCCAAAAGCAGGTCACCATTTTCAAGGGGAAAACAGCAGTTTGGATCTTTTCCACTACACCGTGCAAAGACAACACAAAGAAAGTGGGATTATGCTGTATCATATCTTCTTTCTGTCATGAATACCTTTGAGTATCCTACTGAGGAACGTATCCAAGTTTATAGATGATGAAAACATCATATCTAGCTGAAAATCCTGTTCTTCTAGTTTTGTTGGTTTTGTTGTGGTGTCAGACTGCTCGCTAGTTGGCCAGTTCATATGCTATGGAAGCAGTTAACATGGAAGCAGATGCAAAATTTACAGTGCTCTTCCTGAAGATTTTGTAGAAAGTGGGCTTTAAAAGACAGATCTTCTCTGGAAAACATTACTCCGTAAGGCAAAAAGGGAGTAATTCTGCTGGAATGCAAACCTCCCCAGGCTTTAGAAATCCTGTGCCTTACAGAGCAAACAGCTGGCACCTGCTTCAGCCAGTGGTTTCTAATTGTGCTTTCTGGATTGAAGCATGATAGCTGTACGCAGAGTACAGATAGTCACATACTACCAATTCCACCTTGTTTCCAGCAGCTAAGCTGCATGAAAGAAGCTAAAAAGGAAACTAAATGTTTTTCTGATTTTAATTTTCTGCACAAGCGGTTTTGACTCCCTGAGGTCTGGCATCAACCCACAGATGTCCTGATCTACAGAAGCAGGAATGAAATGCCTCATCTGACCAGTGATCTGCAGACTTATGAAAACTTCATGTGCACTGCAAGAGTCATTTATCTGGTTAATAATTTCTTAACATCATACCTATCAGAAGCCTACTATTTTCATAGCAGAGCTTAACACATGTAAAGAAAGTTTACTCACTTCTAACTTAAGCACCACAGATTTGACTCGTTTTTGACCACCAGACACAAAACTAACACATAAGCTTCTGCTCACTGGAGAGATGAACTGTTTTCTATGCACCTCTACCCATGTATAGACATTTACACCCATGGGTAAGGAAATCAAAACCATTAAACTGTTCCACTACAGAGGGACGACCAGCACGGATTTGGTACTGGAAGGAACAGAAACAGATAATTGTACAAGTTGCAGGTAAGGACAGCCACAATGAAAGAAAGCAAGCAGCTGAGGCAATTTGAAGAGGCGTCACTACTGCATCTGCCACACTGTTCCAGCCACAGCCACAAGCTTTCATATAAAAGGCCAAATCCAGTCAAATAATTCATAAAGAATGTAAATTTAGTTTGTTACATTTCTTCTACCAGACAATACTTTCCTTCAAGCTTACTGTTATTCAAAGTGTTTCAATAAGCTGATCAACACAAGTGTCTATTGCAACTTGAAATGTGAAAAATGCCATTGCTTACGTGAGAAACTTTTACAGTTGAGTTTTGAGTGAGTGTTCATGTAAAAGAAATTCGAGATTTGCCCTCCATGTGTGAAGGAATTAAAAAGTATCTCTGTATATTCTCTTATACAACTTATGCACACTTGTAAAACCAAATGCAGCAGTAGTAACAGAAAATTGATAGAAAAGTTTATGAATAAGATTAAAATTAACTAATTTTGAATGGTTATTAGGAATTCCTTCTATTATAAATTTTCTCAATTCCATTTAGTTCTGGGAAGTGACGGAGCAAGACAGACGTCCACATTAGTTAAAACTTAATGTCTCTAATTCTTTACAGAATATACATACAGAATATACACAACAAACTGGCTCAGTTTTTTTACGGAACTTTTTGGTATTACTAAAAGAAATAAAAGTTCCAGGCATTATATTCTCTAACATGGGCAACAACCTAATCTGCTCTCTAGGTGAGAGAAGTGTTCATGTAGTTAAGTGTCAGTAACGGGAGAGCCGAATTCTGTTTTTCACTTTGCCAAGGGTATATAATAAGAGTTTGGCCAATTTACATCCCAAGTACAACATTCAATACTGCAGCAGCTGATTTTGAAGAAGGTGACACATCCTTAATATTGATGCCTAAGCTTTCTGCACAGTGAGTCCTCTCACCTTCTGATTTCACTTGCACTCGCTTGGCTGCAAGAATGTCTGAAACAGACCCAAGTCTTTCCTCAGCTACTGGGAAATCTCCGCTATGGATATATCACAGAATTTATTGAGCTGAAAGAGAGAGCTGTGCTGGCCTACCATGCCACAGGGGCAGGAATGAGTGACAGGACTGTAATAAGCCAACATTGCCATGAATGAGCAAAGAGTAAAAAAAATAAGGGAGAAGAAAAAGCCAACCTGAGGAGTGCATCCCGAGCACACCGCTTCTTTGGAGTTAACCTCAGTTCTCCTGTATCATGGACCGTTTGTAGGGGTTAAAAAATGGGTGGATCAGCCTTTCCATGGCATAGCAATAACTGCACATACAGAAACTGCTTCAACAGAAACTAAAGCACGTTCCTGAGAATGTGAGAAAGCCAGGTTCAAACCTCACACCTCTGCTTAAAAGGAACATCAGAACCATTTATTTAAATCACCTGCAAAAGTGGCGACCTTGATAATGGGTGCACATGGATACACAGTTTTAGACTTTCCTGTTGCAGTGGTTTCAACTTATATGAAAGAGTAAAATACTAAGTTCTGTCAGCTGCAATAGCAATACTGACTCCAGCCAAGTGATCTTGGCATCCCACTATTTCAAAAACTAATGTTAAAGTAGCCATAAAGGGTCAGACTAGAGGTTTTTTTAGACCGTAACTTTTGTCTTGTGACTGAGCAATAGCAGAAAACTACTGAAAAAACCCCACAAAGCAAGACAACGGCATCCCCTGAGCACACCTCCAGCCATTAGCAACTTCTAAGTCAGGGACTTTGAAGCCAAGTTGTGTCTGCATATTTATTCTTACGTACATTTTCCTCCATTAAGCATTTCCTTCAGCTGTAACAAATATATGTTCAAATACCTTGTCTGCCTCTTTTTTTGAGCTCATGTAAATCGATTGCATCTGTAATGCCCACCAGGCAAGCATACTGAAGCAGCGCTTTATTGAAGCATTATACAATGCACAGGTTTAATCAGAAGAGAGTAAAAATATCAGAATAAATAAATATATTCAAGTTACATAATCCAAATAAAATAAACACGAGCAGAATTAAGTATACAAGTGTAACCAGGATGCTAGCGCAGTCTCCTGTTCATCAGTGGACTAACTGCACCTACGCGCCCAAATATTTTATGCACTTTCAGAGCTAAATAGCCATTAGAGAGCACTTAAGGAGCCTCATAACGAAATCAGAGGCACAGCAGAAGGAGGGTGTCTTTTCTGCGGGTTGAGTTAGCCCTTTGTGCCTCGCCTTCTCCGTCTGTCCTATTCTCCTGCTTCAGAGGAGTGTTGTAAGCCTCAGCTAAGCACTGTCCGCCACGTTAACTCTCAAATTCGGTAAAAAACATCCACAGACATAAAAAGGCACACCCGGCTGAGTTTCGGCAAGAGCAGAGGCTAAGTGAGTGATGAGAGTTTTACAACTCAGGGCGGAGAAGCCCAGAGAGGCGCAAAACACTTATTTTTAGCAAGTTACCTCAGAAGCATTTAAAATAACTAACCAACTAACTAACTACATTCCTGGTACAAAAGGATGACAGCCTGCAAACCAACTTACAGCAAAAAAACCCACACCCCCCCCACACCCCCCCTTCAGCCGGAGAACGTCTTTTCCTTTTCTCTTTCCTTCCCCCCCCAGCCCCCCATTCCCCTTCTTTTCCCTTTCCCCCCTAGTTTCTAACCGCTTCGCGCACTGCGGGGCCCGGG